>PNEQ01051708.1:0-55012 GCA_003012365.1 Medauroidea extradentata
TGGTTACATACCAACAGGAGTTTATACCTGCAAAGCAAAACAATTTTCCGTTCAGCCCTTTTCAGTTTATATGACTGGAAAGTTGGCAATTTTTGAAAATATTTGATTTTTAAAAATTTATATCACTGCTAGGGTCAAAAAACACGGTGGTTTGAATGCATGAGGTCAAAGAGGGGTACCCAGGGTGTTAATAAAAAAAATATATAAGTGTATGGTTTATAGCCCTTTTTGAGTTACAAGGTGTTAAAAATGCCTTTTTTAAGCTTCTAAAACCCAAAATTTTAGCCCTTGTGATAAAAGTTTAGTATGTAGGAAAGTTGTGTTTATAGTAATCACAAGAAAGCGTGAACCCTTATCTGCAAGTTGGTAGAAACGGAAATTACATTAACTTTAATGGGAAATTAAATATTGATTATTTTGTATATGGCTGCAACAGCTGATTTTGCTGCTCGGGCCACCGCATAAAAGGGCCTATATCCAATACGGTGAGAGATAAAATTTTAATGAAAATGGTTTTCGCCTATTGGAACATGATAGTAACCGTAGTTAAATTATAAAAATTATACAAAATAGTCGAGCAACCTCCATTTGCTGATTTCACATGGAATGACCCAAATGTGAGTTCTGGTTCTATTGAAAAAAAAAAAATTGTTTTGTCTATCAAAGATGAAGTTTACATAAAAAAAACTCGACGGTGGTGCTTCTGTGAAAGTTTAAATCACGGATAAAACTGTAGCCGAGTTAAAGAAATAATATAATCTACGTGATGTGGTTTGGCCACTTGCTAGAGCAGTTTTCTGACTGTCTGCATGAAAATATGCAGTAATTGAGACTGTGAATAAGCATGTGTCCCAACAATTTAGGAGCTGATAAGTTTTATTTCATGCTGGTTTCACTCATATTTTCATAGGCCCGACGAAGTATTCTATGCACATTGTTTTATAGTGCTTACATTGTAACCCAGAACAAAATAATACAATCCACCCTTTATACATTACAAAAATACTAAAAAATCAAAACAAAATCAGTCCAATTCTGTTGAGAAATTTGGTGGCAGTCACCACAAGTAAGAATCATAACTTTGGCTACCCCTGGCAAGGAGATAACATGGAATTGTCCGCCCACTCACTGTAGCCGAGCTGTCTTCTTTTCTCCAAGCCAGCCGCTTAGCTGGCGAGAAAGAGAAATCTTAGACACAGCAGCTTTCATATCAACAAGGAAAGGTTATTAACTGTATTATCGGTCGAATACTGCAGAGTTAAAGTTGCAAGCTGTTTATTTCTGAAGTTCTCATTTCAATAAATAGGCGAGATATGATGCTAGAGTAAAAAGAGTACATACATATAAAGGCAAAGTTACCTCAAACAAATTATACTGAGAATCTTAATGTTTTATTATAGCTCCCCTTCCAGCTTTCTGAAATGCTAAAATCGCAGTGACAAAGCGGTAAATAATGTCTATAAAAAAAAACCTGGATAATAGAATTTTCTCATTATTGGTTATTGGAGAGTGACGCCAGCAAAAAATTTACATTTTTCATTAATAAAAATTAAACTATTTAGCTCACAGCAATCATGTGCGGGCAGTTTGAACACACTACCTTAATTTAAACGATTAATTATAAATCAACACACATAGAGTCAAGAATCTGTTACTGGTTTCTAGACTTTTCATGATGAAGTAAGTAGTTCTGAAGACTGCCTTATTGGACTAATAACGTAAAAAAATTATTGTGGGCTTGGATATTACAATTTTATGACTGTGTATGTGTGTACATTTATTTGTGACTTACAGGGTGCAATTCATAATCTTTTATTTGTAATTTACTGAAATAATGTAGTGGCATACGGTTTTGCATAGAAACACACTATTTACTCATCTATAACACACCCTTTTTCCTAAAATAAATTAAAATATGTCATGGGCTGCACAGTGCAAAGTGAATATGGCACAAGGCAAAGTGCATATGGTTATGATATTTAAAGTCTTTTATGCAGTGTTTAATATTTTGCTTAAGTTGTTTTGAGATATAGATTTCTTAGTTAGCGGGTGGCAATGGCAATTGCTATTACGTATATTCTTGCTATAATGACTGTTCTAAAATGGATTACAAAGTTTTTTTTGGCAGAAATAATTGTATGATCTTGACACATTTGCGATGGTGTGATGAATATGGGTTATGTTTTACTTTGTGGAAAATTTGGAGCTTGTGAACTGGTAGAATGAGCAAGCATTATTGTAATCAGTGTTCAGTAAAACAATTAATGAAACTGGAATGTATAACCTGGATGTATCACGCTAAAGTAGATATGGCATAATTGATTTGATAGCTTATTACACAGTACTGCGTCATTTTCCGTATGCAAGTTCAAATTTTATGAAAGGCTGCGAGTTGTCAACAAGTTTTATAATACAAAGATATGTGTCTACTTTATTAACTGGCTAATTGTGAGAACACTTGTTGCAAGTTGAAAAGTGTTTAAAATATTGTCCAGTGTGCAGAATATGTCATCTTAGTTCATATTCATTAGATTTGTCTTTGTGAAGGTCCATACATATACGTTGGAATTATGTTCAAATGTAGCTCGTATAATAGTGCCATGTGGGAAGGTAAAATTTGATACAATACATAAGTATAAAGTTATTAATTTGAAATTGATTTTGAATCCTATTTATATAATTTGTGCACACATTATTTAAATTTTGTAACCGATAAATTATTTATTGTATAATACAGCTAGCAGCATAGATTGACTAATTGTATACAAAGAAAAATTTAAAATTGATTATATGGTCGCATAGAAATTTAAAGCCTGTTAATATCTAATATCTAATATTCATCATATCTTTTTTTGTAATTCATATGTGTTGTGTATCCAGTGTTACGCCATTATTTTTTGAAAAAAGGGTTAGAAAAAGTTTGAATTTTTATAAAATCTATTATTTCAGTATATTGAAATATTATATAATGTTTACATTTGCTGGATATATGATGTATCATAGGTCATCATGTAAAGAATCTTGTTGGCAACATGTCAATAAGGTCAGTTCATGGGGTTAAAAGTTTTATTTGCATCTGTATGGATTCCATCTCACTCTGGTGACTGATCATCAAGAGCTTACATACAATCTGGGTAGCCATCGTGGCATTCTGCAGCTGGTCGTGATGGGCCGTGCTCCTCCAGGATTTTGACTCTACAGTGCGAGGTGGTGCAAACAGTAATGCAGATGGATTGTCCTGGTTACCTCTTCCCTGCAGTCCAGTTATTCAGTTATACCTACAGGCTCGGGTGTGTGAATTTTCGCTGGGTTCTTCAAGTTGGTTAGGATGGAATCAGAAAGAGACAGAATTTTACGTCCTGTGATTGCTGCATAAGGAGTGGTTAGACAATGCAACCTATGGAGGCACTAAAAGATTTTAAGCAAAGTGGCATGAATCATCATTGGATGATGACTGCGTATTATAGGGGCAAATCATTATACCATTTTCTCTACAGGAGAGAGTCCTGTAAGAACTGCACACAAGTCATTTTGGAATATGTAAAATGAAGTCACTGGCACATTCTTATGGGTGTGGTGGCCTCAACAAAGACCTGAAGGGTGTGATATCAGCTTGTCTCCCAGGTTTTCAAAACAAGTCGATTCTGATCCCATGGCCATGGCTGAACAGACCTAGGTAGAGAAATCATGTGAGCATAGTTGGATCTTAAATGGGGGAAGTATTTTCTAGTGCAGGTAGACAGTCGCTCTAATTGGTCAGAAGTTTGCACATATTCTAGTATTACTTGTAAGCGCAATACTGGTACTTACCATGTGAAAATCAAAATAATTCTCATAGTTCACAGTTAGATACACTTTTAACAATAAATATTATAAAAAAAAAAAAATTGGAACCGCTTACTTTTATGATATTAGCGAAGTTGAATATTTGATTTATAGTAAATTAAAATTGCACAAAGTTTAAGTTCTTGGTTAAATGTGTACTGAGCCTTCTGGAGCAAGTTAAGAATCGACATGGCATGATTCGTAATATTAAAACATAACTTCTACAGAAATATCTTGCATGCACAGCACACTGATTGCAACGAAAGTTCCATTGGTCACATCACATCATTAAATAATATTAAAACAATGTAGAGCATTGCGCAGTTACAATGAAAGTGAAGTAGTCACCAATTTGAATACATTGAGGTTATTGCATATTGGCTTAATTTTTAAAGCCCCATGTTTTAATATAAAGCGAGTTAAGTCCAGGCTGCCTTATTAGTTAATGTGTTGGATGGTTAGAAAATCATTTGAGTTTTTTATGAGACCCTACGCAAAACACTTTATTCTGCAAAACTAAGCAATCCTGACTCACTTCACTTTCATTCTAACCCCATTAGTTAGAAGTTAATTTTATCAAGCACCAATAGTGTTTCCAGCCGTACATTTTCGCATAAGTAAAATAGTTATTTGTGCATATGTAATGGCACCATATGGTTTGTGCACAGTATTTTCATGTAACCTGCACTAGTGCAGTCTAAATTTGGAAACTACTTATCGTTCTTATTGAAATGAAGTACGAATACTGATACAATTAATAATATTTGGCTGATATGAGACTGTGAGATGTGATATTCTGTAACAATTTCAAATGTATGAGATTAGTATGGCTGTGTTGGTACAGACTAGTAGTGGTAGACATGCTTTATTTGTGCATAGGCTAAGGTTGTAACAGTAATGCAAAACATCTAAGGAGTAACAATATCAATACTATCTTGTTTGGATTTGATGCCTTTTAATTTTTGCATTTAAGAAATATTTTTGAATTCTGAATTTTTATTATGTCTCAGGAAAGTATATGTTTAACAGTAATTATGTTAATGTTATGCTTTGGTATTTTTAGGCTAGCTATGCATACATTTTTATTCATATTTTATCAGGCAGGATTGATTGTAACATGTAAAAGACTCTCTGTGCTGCCACATCAAGTTAATCAGTTATTTTTATTTCAAACATTCCTAGACATTGGAACTACCCATAGCCAATAAAATATAATTTTGCACACGAGATAAAGAACATTTTCAGTGTAAGGTACTTTTAATAATACTTACCTACTTTTTAAATTTAAGTTCTGTGTGGATAAAAGTACATATCATATTTTAACACTTGTTTCTAGGAAAGCAGCAATCAAAAAACAATTTATTTGAAAAAATTTAACAAAATACTTAATAACAAATTTCACATTTAAATTTAACAAAATACTTAATAACAAATTTCACATTTAATATTAAAAATTTTACTTCAAAATTATTCTTTCATAACACAGACTTCGTACAGAAAAATTATAATTAATAATTTCTTTAAAACAGAAAAACAATACTTATGATCTACTTAACTGTACAATGTGAACAGAAGTAATACCAATGGAAAATTTTTTTACAACATAAATTCTTACACAATTTGTAGCAATAAACATATTGTATGTTCAGTATATATTAGAGAAGGCAACTGTAAACACAAGCACATAATTTATAGTAACAAAATTTTTAACAAATTTTACAACATTTTTATTTGTGTTTAACAATAATATTCAGAAAAAGTTAAATTGTGACTCTTTTGAACATTTTTATACTATATTCATTAACATTCAATTATCACATAAATTTCTGTGGATACTCAAGGACACATTAGAACTATTCTAGCAAAATATATATTTTTCTCTTTCAGTGTTTCTTTGCTTAGTAAACATTCACTATAGCACAGACTATATTCCTACACAAATATTAAAACACAATAATATACACAAATTACAAACCAGCCTTGTCTTACAACAGTAAAATATCTTTAAAATATGATTTCTCTAAATAAAGGCAGTACGAAACACATAGCCATGATACATGGAAATATTAAATTTCTTATGGAAATCGAGTAACCATGCTAAAATTACATAACTTAAAATATTGATTCAAAATCAAACAGTGTAATAAACATAATATGACAGTCCATTAACACTATATTAATTAATATAGTCACAGGAGTGTTGACTGATCACGAAACAAACAGAAAACAAAAATACACTTTTCTGACTCTTACTGGTGGTTACATTCAGTGCACATAAACATCTGGTAATCTAGTGATTTTAATACCAGAAATAGATTTGGTCCCTTTTTCTGGAACCCTACAACTTGATTGAATAAAGTCACTCTTAAGTTGCAATGTTTGTATTAAGAAAACCAAGCTCTTATGCAGGTTATTATAGATAATCAAATTGAAGAGTTTATAATATAATGCTATTTTACAAAGTGAATTGTGTAAACTACTAATAAAGTGAGCAATATATGTTTAAAAAAAAAAAATACATATATAACATAATTTCCTGTTAATTCCATATGCACCAATGACGGCAGTCATACTTCTTTAAGGTAACAAATAATTCATCTATGAAAATATGGCACGCAAACTTAAACTTAACAGGTATGTTTGTACTGCTAACTTCGATGTTTAGTTAAAGAAATTACAAAATTTCCACTTTGCAAAACTTATACACTATTGCCAAATCATTACCCGTTGTGTTACTCTTAAGGTCACCTTCCTATATTGCTTGTAATTATTTACAATAGCAAATTTTCAGGCTCAAGACAGTATGTACGCTACATTGTCTACACTACATACACATATACCACAGATTATTTTTGTATTTTAAAATATTCAAGGTAACATTGCAAATAATACACCTTAAAATAACCTAGATGAATGGAGGAAACTATCAGTCATACTTACACAGTGTGAGTGGCTTGCAGAATTTTAATATAAGGCTTATTTGATTAACACTTTATATTACATAGTATTATTCACACAATTTACATATTCTACGAGGGCAGTTTACACTGTACTATATAAATTTTATATTCACATTAAGTGCTCTGCCTAGCTGACACATGAAATGAGTTGCAAAGGTTTCATGATTTAAAATGTCTGGCTACTTTGTACTGATGTTGAGACACTTAAAAGAAAATTTACATGCTCTAAGACAAGTTTCAAGGTCTTACTAATGTTGGCAGCTCTGCTGACAACCGTCTACAGAATGTCAAAGCGATAGTTGTTACTTCATGTACTGTGGCAATTTTATGTCAACTTAATTAATTTATAAGATACAAAAGTGGCAACGAGCATGGGATTTGTCTGTTAATCAGTGGTGCTGAATAACAAACTATGGTGGATTTCAAGGTCAAGAATTTCATTCCTCAAGAGGATTTGTGGAAGTTCTATATGAAGAGATTAGAACAACTGTTCATAGCAAATGGCATCTGCAACAAGGAAGAAAATCAAACAAAGTGACGTGCCATTTTAATTTTGGTGATCGAAAAGCAAACCTACAAAGTTCTTCGGAATTTGTGTGAAACGAAGAAGACGCAATACAGAAGATATGAAGAATTAGTGATGTTCCTACCAAACCACTATGTGCCAAAACCCTCTGTGATTGCAAAATGCTATTCCCTTCACAAGAGAATGCAGCAGGAAAATGGAAGTGTGTGTAATATAGTAATAGTAGGCAAACACATTTTTTGCAACTTCTGTACATTTTTAGACAATGCTTTAAGAGATCATTTTGTTGTAGGTCTCAAAGACAAAAACATTACCAGAAATTATTCTTAGAAGCAGACGACCTGAGTTTTGAGAAGGTCGTAAGTATAACAACTTCATTCGAGTCGGCAGTTGGCAATGTAAACAGAGCAATTTGAAACAAATGGCCTTAAAGATGTGGAACAAGAAATTCACATTGTAAGGGCACAGTCACACAAGGATAAGTCTGAAGAGGTTCACACATACAAACCCCAAAATAATACTAGAAAGGCATTTCAAAGAACTAAAGCCTTGGGAGACAGTTGTAGAAGGATGCACTTCTTGTGGTCATAGGGAGGATGCAGGGTCAAACTGCAATTTTCGTAAGTACAAGTGTCATAATTGTAATTGTGTCGGACATTTAGAAAGGATGTGTCCTAACAACAGTGTAGCAAGCAAAGGTGGATCTACCTTCCATAACTACTCTGTGCAAGAAGAATGCCCAGAAGGCAAGCTGCCCTCCACGGAGGATGAAGACTTCCTACCCCCTCTACCAACTGTTCGAGTCAATTCACAAGCCCTTGATGCTACCAGTGAACATATGCAACATGAAGTTGGATATGGAAATAGACACAGGAGGTGCTATATCAGCCATATCAGAGGGTATGTGTAAAAACAAGTTCTTGGATTATCCTTTAAAAACAACAAATGTTAGCATCAAACCATGAAATAAGGCCGTGTGGTGTCATCAGGGTGCCAGTTACTGTTGAAGGCCTAGTTCAGAAGGACTTAAGTTTGTTTGTGATACCAAATGGAGGACTTCCCTTATTGGGTCGGGATTGGTACGTTAAACTTAACCTCCCGAGGCCATGTGTAAATAGTGTCAAAATTCAAAGTGCCCCAAATGCAGAGGAAAACTACAGTATAGTGTCACACCTGAAGAAGACATTTCCTGCTATATTTGATGGTGGTTTAGGTACCTTCACTGAAGAACGTGTTTCGTTACACTTGAAGAACAATACTGTACCAGTTTTCCTACTCGTAAGAGCCTTGGCTTTTGCCTTGACCAGCAAGGTAGATCTATTGTGCCGGAAGCAAAAAAAGGATGACAACTGTTCAGTGAATCCACACCTTATAGTGCAACACTCTCCACTACCCAGGGTAAAGGAGCTGTTTTCAAAGTTACGAGGTGGTGCAGAATTTTCTTGAGGCTCCAAGTTCTAGTGATGTAACCCAACTCAAGGCATGGTTAAGATTAGTTAACTATAATGCCAAGTTCTTGCCAAACCTTTCCACCGTCTTTGCACCTCTAAATTAATCACTGCAGAAAGATTGTCCTTGGCATTAGTCTGATGGTTGTGAGAAAGCCTTTGTTGACTTGAAAAGTTAATTTCTTCCTCGCAAATCGTTGCACACTATGACCCAGAGTTACCAGTCAGACTCACCTGTGATGCTTCACCATATGGCGTAGGTGCAGTCATCAGCCATATTTACCCTCGTGGGTTTGAGAAGCCCATTGCATTTGCTTCAAGAACACTTTTGTCAGCTGAAAAACAGTATTCTCAGATTAAATGGGAAGCATTGTCTACAATATTTGGTGTAAAAATATTTTTTTCAGTACCTTTATGGTAGAAAGTTTGTTCTAATTACAGACCACCAACCACTTGTCCACAATTTGGGAGAACATTACAGTGTTCCACAACTGGCTGCAAATAGGTTGCAATGGTGGTCTGTGATTCTTGAGGGCTTCAATTATACAGTGCAGTATGTTAAGGGAGAAGACCATGGTAATTCAGATGGGTTGTCACAACTTCCACTACAGTCTTCAGAGCAGTCTGAGCACTTCTTCTCGTACCTGTTGGCTGGGTCTTTAGACATACCAGTCACACCACAGGAAATTAGGAAGGCCGCTGAAAGAGACCCGAAATTGGGAAGGCAGTACCTTTTTGTACAAGATGGCTGGCCCGTGGAGGTTGAAGAGGCACTCAAACCCTTCTCTTCAAAACAAATTGAACTAATATTAGTATAAGGACACCTTATGTGAGGCCATAGAGTGGTTATATCAGCGGTACTGCATAAGAAAGTTTTGCAAGAGTTACAGTCAATAATTTAGGTATTTGCAAAATGAAAGCATTTGGCTAGGTCTTATGTGCGGTGGCCGAAGATTGATTCCAACCTTGAAAATGTAGTTGCCTGTTGTGCTTCATGTTTGCAAAACTAGCCCATGCCAGATAAGTCTATTCTTTTACCATGGCAAAAAGTCCATATTGACATTGCAGGACCCTTCATGGGCAAGTTCTTCTTGATACTTGTTGACAACTTCTCAAAATGGCCAGAAGTTTCTGAATTGGCTCATATCACCTCCGAGATGATTTTAAAGCATCTGAGAGTCAAACACACCTTTTCTCCACCATACCATCCGTCCACAAATGGACAGGTAGAAAATATGGTGAAAACATGTAAAAACAAAATAAAAGCCTTGGTCTAACCCTCATGTTCCCTTGGATGTTGCCCTACCATGGTTTCTTCTGGGTTATTGTATAACCCCTCATACAATTACTGGAGAGTCACTCAGTACCCTTATGTTCGGGAGAGTCATACGTAATCAATTGAAACTACTTACCCCATCTTTGTCCGCAACAACTGAGTCTCATCAGTCTGGCACAATTACTTCGCAGCCTCAAGGTCATAATACTGAGTTTGAGGTTGGTGGTTGTGTGTGTTACAGAACACATTCAAAGGGAAAAATAAATGAGTTGAAGGCATCACCATAGATAAGTTAGGCCCACTGACTTACACAATCCATGGGGAAACCAGCCTTAATGCGCACAGACATGTGAACCAGATCTGGTCTGCTCCATAAATGCAAGTCGAAGACAAGGAGAGGAAAAGTGGGAAGAGTGAAGAGGCAGAGTGTGGAGAGGGTGAAGAAAAGAACACAGAAATGACATGAAGATGAAACGTTCAGCACATAGTTCACATAGGGGTGATGGTGATGGAACATTGTTGTTTAAGAGTGGATTCAAGGGTTTTCAAAATGAGAGACAAATACCCTAAGACTCAAATGAGTACTAAAAGTAATTGCAGATGTATAGTGTGTTGCTTGTTTTTGCATCATGTGATTACACTGTCATTGTTTCTTGCATCATGTACAAGTGTACATGGTTATTGTAGCTTTTGTGTATAATTTCTGGCAAGTGGATCAATAGTCCGTAGTAATGTAGAAACTAGCATTGGTGTATAAGAAACAACTGCCACACTTGTACTGGTGGGGAGGAATGTTGTATATTGTATTGTTTTATATTGTTGGCAGCTCTGCTGACAACAGTCTAAAGGATGTAACAGTGATAGTTGTTACTGCATGTACTGTGGCAATGTTTAAAGTTGAATTTATGTAAAAGATACAAAAAACCCTGTTAAGAAGTTCCCATTAAAAAAATTTTCCTGTTTAATAAGCTCAGAGAATTGCCACCATACATATTTACACATATGTTTAAAACTAAAATGTTATTCTGAAGAATTGGACTAAATTTTTCAGTCCCAACAGAAACGCTTTATCAGAGTTTTACTGCACCTAAACTTATAATAAAACCGTAAATTCACTATCAACAATTCACATGAGTAACCAGTGGAAAGACATAATACCAGTGGTGCCCCTTGTGAATAGAAGCGATGACGCAAGTGGTGAGATGAAGCAAAATGCCAGCGTAACGCTCTTGCATTTTAATGCCTTGGCTGTAAAAAAATAACTGCATGTATCACAAAAAAGTCATTTTGGTACACAGAATACAAAAAAACCGTTAAGGTGGTGGATTGTACTGAGCATTTCAATGAACATAATGTACTAAAGAAATTTAAAAGCATAAATCAACTAAACTGATTATTATTGAGTGGACAAATTTAAAAAATTTTATACAGTATTTCACAACTACATTACTGCCTGCCTCAGTGCAGATTAAATGTTTGAGCATTAGTAAGTAGCTTATTAACAAGTTTAATTTGTTTTAGAAAGGACACTTGTTTTGAGATATGGTTCTCTTTAGTACTTACAAAAAAAAAAAAAAAAAAAAAACACACAAATTGTGTCATTTGAATTCTGAAAGGTTGCAAACACTAATAAAATATACAAACAACTGTTGCTCATTTCATTGTTGCAGTGAATGACCTAGTATAAAACTGTGGTGACAGGAGCATCTTGGGCTTTATATATAAAAAAAACATAACTCTCCAATAGTAAATTAAGGTGATGTATTGTGAACTTTAATGTGACAGAAGAATGTGAAGTACAAAATTTTTAAATAGTTTTGTTTTAATATGACTTTCAATCACATTTAATATTCTTGAAGTGTGTACTGTTGGTGGTGCTGAATGATACTGTTTGATGAGTAAATCAACTTTTAAAGTAAATAATTCTGTTTATGTACCAGATATAACGTACTTGGCTTCGTTATCCATACACTGCACTACTATACAGCAGTATGAGAGACCAGGTAAGCAATAGCCATTAATTTTTCATATCATAAATTGCTATTTCTGGCTAGAAAGTCATTTAGCTACATGTGAACTACCTGACTTGACAACAGCAGCAATATGACAGTTACATTGCTGTTATTTACTTGCTTTTAATGGTATATTATGTTATTGTTTACACTTTTAGATGGCATTTCACTTCGTCCAACAGTTGACACAGACAAACTTTCTGCAAATAAACAAGTGCATAAAGTGCTTGTATTGACTGCAGTGAAAATCTGCATTTTTAACTGAATAGAGGTTAAGGGTGAAAAAATAAGAATTGCATGTTACACAGAGACAAAAAGCTGTCGAAATGTAGCCTATTTTCAGTCTGGCATGAAAATACTGTGGGGAAACTCATTTACTTGAGCCAATTTTAAAGAACAAGAAGAATAGTGCAGAAAATACACACTAAAAATTTGTGTATAATCGAAACCCTGGTTAAAGAAGTCATAGTTGTCCAGGGATTACTGTACTCAAAACATGAAGAAACACTTCCATTTCTATCAAAACTATCATATTTTGTGTTACGTATGGTAAGTTACGTATGTGTGCATGTGCATGTACTGTGTGTAATTATTAAAGTATGGTATGTACAGGATGGTCAACAACAGGCTTGATTGATGACGAAACGGGTATTGCGGAACATCCATGCAGCTGGTCTAGATGAGGACATAAAAGTGGCAACGAGGATTAGTGAAATCAGTAATAAACCTATATAATTAATGTGGATTGATGACAATGACTGCAATCTGGTGGTAGAGAGTTTGTGGTATGTCAGGACATACGGAAAATATACTGAGAGAGAATGCACTTTTATTTTATTTCCAATACGATAGAAACTGACGAAGTGAAGCATGCAGCATTTTTTGCTGTCTGTGGAGTTGACCCCTACAATCTGATTTTGTCATTGATAGCTCCAAAGGCTACTGATAAAGTTTCGTTCGCCGAAGTGTTCACAAAGCTTTAGGTACACTTTGAACCAAAGCCAAGCAAGATTATAGAGATGTACAAACTTTTTAAATAGGGTCAGCAGGAGGGAGAAAGTATACTGGTGTATTTGGTGGAGTTACGCTAATCTGGAAAGAATGCTGCAAAATGGGCTAGTGTATGGCGTACAAGACATTCCAGTTCAACATGTCTTGCTGTCAACGGACCCCCTTAGCTTCAAAGGCGCGGTGGCTATCGCCATGGTGGCTGAGACTTCAGGAAAATATATATCTGACCTGCAGGGCACAGAGTTTGAGGTAAGTCCGCTTGGTGACGAGAGACACTCCGTCCATGTTGTGGTAGGGAAAAGTCGTTCAGGCAGACAAAATGATGCCAAGACTAGCATGGGCAGTGTAGCGGGAAAAAAATGAGATTCCTTTGAAACATTCGTGCTGGTGGTGCTTTGGGAACTGTACACCAGAAAACTTTTAGACAAATAACCACAATGTGCAGCAATTTGTTCTAAACATAGCCATTTGGAATGAGCATGTATAAAGAAAAAAAGTTCAGGCATCTTTTGGTTAGGAAATTGAAGAAATGAATACGGTATAACTCAAATGATGTTAGATACATTACCGGAGCAAGCTGTAGATTGTGACGAAGCATCTGGGTTGTAGAGTTTCTACAGTCTTCAGGCACTGAGCAGCAAGGCACCATTCATTATTGGTGTGTTGCTGGAGGACAGCAAGCATCACATGGAGACAGATATTGGTGTAAGTTTTTCTGTGATTAGTTGGGAAACCTATAAGGCCTTGTGGCCACAGCAGCCTTCATTGGGCACTTGTAACATTGCCTTAAGTACTTGGTCCCAAGAATAGTTTAAAGTTAAGGGAGTTAAGTTTGTATGAGTTGAGGTGAGAGAACATGGTAAAGCACCATCACTACCCATCTTAAAGGCTGCTGGAAACAGGCACAGTTTCCTTGGAGGGCATTGGTTCGAGCCTTGAGAATTTTACTGACCGGTATTTTTGCAGTCCATACATAAATATAGGGTGGAACTGAGTGGCTTACAGGAAGAAGAATCTCAAAAAATAAACTTTGAAACCCAGTGGGTGGAAGCACTTGTCTCCAAATTTCCAGGGGTATTTGACAACAGTAACCCGAGGCAGTATAAGGGTCCACAAATGATTCTCAAACTTGAAGAGGGAGTTAAACAAATTTTCAAGAAAGCTAGACTGGTGCCCTTTGTTGTTAGACAGAAGGTAGGGGTTGCAGTTAACAAATTCGTAGCATGTGGGGCCTATGAACAAGTCTCACATTTGGAATGCGCAACACCAATTGTGCCCATAATGTAAGGAGAATGTTCAATACTTATATGTGCAAACTATAAGGACATTGTTAATACAATGTGCAAGAATGTATGTTACCTTTGCAAAACAATTAATGAGGCACTTACATCATTTACAGGTGGGAAATACTTAACAAAACTAGGAATATGCATGCATGCAAATGTGAGTTGCTGATATAACAACAAGATATGTTTACTGTTAACACAATTAAGGGTCTTTTAAAAGTCTGCCACTTACGGTTTGGAGTGAGCAGTGGTCCAGCATTGTTTCAAAGACTCGTAGAAACACTGTTAGCAGGTGTAGAAGGAGTAGTGGTGCTTTTAGATAATACAATAATTGGAGTTCCCAATTTAGAATATCGGACACGAGTAATGGAAATGGTAGCCAAATTTTACAAGGGAGGGTTATGAATAAAGATGTCCAAATGTGTTTTTGCATCTACAGTTGTGAATTTCAAGGACTACAGAACAGATGCAGAAGGCATTCGCCCAACACAGGATAAGTTTGAAGCTGTCCATGCCCCAAAATAACAAAGTACTATAATTTCTGGTGTTACTTAATTTTTATGAGCGATCCTTGACTGATAAGGCTAGTAAACTCAAACCACTACATAGTCTCCTTGATAATAAAGAAGTCTGGGAATGGAGGAAGCAGCATGTAGAAACATTTTTCAGAGCGAAGGAATTACTACAAACCGAAAGTATCCTTGCCCATTATGACCCTTCACAATCTCTGGATTAACACGTGATACCTTTGAATATAGGGTTGGGGCAGTTCTGGCACATATCATGGAGGATGACGAAGAAAGACTGATGGCATTTGGGTCACGCACTCTGCAGAAATGTGAGTGAAACTATGCACAGATCGAAAAAAGATGCACTGGCTGTGATTTTTGGGGATAAAAATTTTGAAAGTACAAGGTAGGCTGGTCCTTTAAAATGTAGTCACAGATCGAGTAATAATTCTTGGAGGGCTGGAGTGTTATGTATGGTAGGTTAGATATATATGCAAGTGTGAATGTAATGCAGGTAACTATTAGAGTAGGTGTGCTAGCAAGCAACAGTGAGGTTATGGTATACGCCCAAGACAGATGGCAGTTGACATCGAGCACTGACGATGGCGGACACGATCTTGATGTAATGAAATGGATATCGCCAGACAGTCGTGCAGCTTGTCTAAATGATAACATAAAACTTAATACAAAACTCACACATATCCATGTTTTCACATGGCTTTAAAATTAAATCTGTCAGACATTTTAACCTACATATTAAGTTCCATGTGATTTTCACTGGTGGATGATTGTTTTGGAATTACGTTTATCTCAACTTTGTCACTTGTCATAATTGAATGGACAACCGTTCAACTACAGTACTTATTTAAGAGATGATGCCAAATTAAAAATTTACAATAAATTCTGCTTTCCAGCTTAGGAAAGTAATTTCCATTAGTCCACAAGACTGCCTAATACAAAGAAAATATAATAATATATAGTAAATACACCAATTACATTAGAAAGTTTCACTCTAAAATAGGCTGTTTGTGCGTGTACCAAGTATAATTTATATCACATAACTGCTTTTCTAAGGAAGTTTTCATGTGTGGTACAAGTGAGTACACTGTAGAAAAGTTTTAAGTTTGTAAATAATACATTTCAAACTCAAATGAGAGATTAAACCATATTTTATCAACCACCTTACAATAAATGAATGGGATGGAAATAATAAATTTCATTGCAAACAATAATTCAAATTTAAGGAAAAAGAAAATTAACTTAAATTTCTCAATGACTACTACAATAAAAAATATACAAGTCTTTTCTTTGAACAATGCATAAATAAATAACATTTAACAGTAAAAAAACATACAGCTTGTACATTATTTCAACAATTTACATATTTACAACAAAACTAATTATGTATAAAAGTGTGACACTTCTTAAATAATCTTAGAAATATTTAAACTAGTTCACAATAAATAAATGTATTGTTTTCCAATCAACTAAAGATCTATGTTAAAATGCAACCATTGCTAAATAGCCCTCTAAAACAATTTTTCTATAGACAATTTAAACAATATTTCTCAAACTTTTACTTTCAAACTGATTTAGCTAAAATGTAACAATTAAGTTTTCTATAGAATTAGTCTATGTATTTCGTCTATATAAATGTGATATGTATAATAACCTAGAATTATGCATCAGAGATTCAGAGTGTTCAACAGTTGCTGACCTGTTGCCATGATGAGGGCACGAATATGATTCGCATGACCCACTTGTTGACAAGTGCGGATGTAGCTTTGATAGGACTCATCAGAACTTGCATTGTTGGGTAAAATATGGCAGAAATCCTCCAGTGGCATATTTTGTGCCAAGTACATTAAAACATCTGTAAAAAAAATAAATTAACATTTTATATGTAGCACACTCAGATAAAATAACAAAAATTCATATTTTTGCAACAGAAAAATTTTATGTGCCTTCTATGATTTTGAAATGCAGCTTCATTTTATAAATGGCCACTACGCATAACTTTGCCCTCCATAGACTACATTTAATAGAATCATTACTTTTTAGAAAAGCACCATAAAATTACTACCATTATTTGAATTTCAACTTCGTACAGGACCAAACATACCCTAATTACAAACAATGAATTACGTTAATTGCTTATTTTTGGTACTTTATGACAAGACATATGTAGACATATGACCTATTATTAAAAAATTTCACAGCAAAGTAAACAATCTTCAGCAATGCAGTCACATATGTAAATGACAGGCTGGCCAACAAAACAACAAATTATACTAAAGTATGTACAGAGTAGCAAAATTTGTCACCGAGTAATAATGTAAATTTTGCAGGACTCATACATTAAGTATGTAGGTACACTATTTATAAGAGAACAAAAATATTTGTTTACATAATTAAGTGCTGTCTCCACATACACAAGATTGAGCATATTATTGGATTTCATTAAAGTATAAGGCATTTAGATGTAAAGTTTTGTAATGTAGTTAAGTTAGTGCCACCTACAATTTGGCTATACAGAAGTGACTAACTGAACCATTTACTTAGTTTAATACACCACACTGAGTGAACACTGCTAAGTCACTGACAAACCACAATAAAAATAAATAAAACAAGAAAATATGAATAAAGATATGTCACATAGCTGTTGTCAATAAATGGGTATTTTGAAAACACAAGTAAAACATTAATAGGATATTTTGCACCAAAATGAAACACTATGGGAGAAATAAGCCTTTAAAATTCAA
The DNA here is from genome assembly GCA_003012365.1 of Medauroidea extradentata. Classification (NCBI taxonomy): domain Eukaryota; kingdom Metazoa; phylum Arthropoda; class Insecta; order Phasmatodea; family Phasmatidae; genus Medauroidea; species Medauroidea extradentata. The sequence goes on from PNEQ01051708.1 coordinate 17,616, forward strand.
CTTTCAGAACAGTATTTTTCCCAAAGGTGTTTTGTAAGTCCTTCCATATACTTCCCGTGCCATTTTAGATCAGGAATCCACACCTTCTCTCCTACCTTAAGCTGTGGCAATTGTTTTGTGCCATGCTTCTGTTGAAATTCCTTTTGTTACGTTCCTTAACTTGTTGTCTTTAGCATGAAACTCTTCCAATGTAGGACATTGTTTGGATGCCTGGTTGTTTGTGTGAACTATTGGAAGGGTGGTTCTTAGTTTTATGCCAAACAATAGTTGTGAAGGGAATAACACATTTTCCAGAGGAGATTCTCTGTACGCCAATAATCCCAGGTTGGAATCTTCTGACTTGGACAGGATGTTCTTAGCTATTTTCACAGCATTTTCAGCTTGACCATTCGACTGAGTAAATTTGGGACTAGATGTCGACAGAGTGAAACCATAGTCTTTGTCAAACTGTTTAAACTCAGTAGATGTGAATTGAGGACCACCATCTGTACGTACTGTCTCTGGTATACCATGCCGAGCAAAGACATTTTTGATGCGTGCAATTATGGTTGCAGATGTGGTTGTAGACAATTGGATCATTTCAAAATACCTTGAATAATAACCTTGTATGATGATAAACTTTTGCCCTCCATGTTTAAAACTGTCCATTCCAAGTGAGTGTCATGGCTCATGCGGTAGTGCTGCTAATTTCATAAGTTCTGCTCTTTGGTGTCTCTGTTCCAAACACTTTCGATAGTTTTCCACCATATGTTGGATTTTGACTGATATATTGGGCCACCATACCGAGTCTGCTGCTCACCTGCGACATTTCATGATCCCCACGTGCCCCGCATGAATGTGTTGTACCATTTCATGTCGCAGCTGTCTTATAACAAGTATCCTGCTCCCATACATAATCAGCCATTTACAATAACTTAACTGGCCTCTATGTGCCCAAAATTTGGACTTCTTGTCTCTATGATATTCAATATTTATTCTTTAATAATGCAACATTCTGCATCCTTCTCTTGTGCCTTCTTTATTTCCTCTAGCCTAGTGAATTGAGTACGTGATATGACTGATTCTATGAACAGTTCCTCTTCTGCCTCCTGGATGTTATGCGTAGGAGGATCCACTGGGGCCCCCAACAAGATATATGGAATATAAAACACTTGCTGTTGTCAAGTCAGCGAGTGGCTTGTTTTGAAACAATGGCACCAGTGGTTTATAATCTGTAAGGATAGTTACTTTCAGACCAAGAATGTAATCCCTAAATTTTTCACATGCCCAGGTGATGGCGTGCGCCTCATTTACAATTTGTGCATATCTCTTTTCAACATCATTTAGAGACCTGGAAGCATAGAGGATAGGTCACCACTCATCTTGTTGTCTCTGCTCCAACACAGCACCCAATTCATATAATGAGGCATCAGTAGCAATTCTAGTTTCTGTGTTCCTTTGGTACAGTGTCAATGCGGGTTCCCTGCAGATCTCTTCTTTCAGCTTGCTCGAGGCATCTCTTTATGCCGTACCCCACACCCATTCATTTTTCTTGTGCAGGAGTTCACTCACGGGTTCAGTTTTTTTCGCCAAGTGTGGAATGAACTTCATCACGTAATTTATCATGCTCAGAAATCTACGCAGTTCTGTAGGCTCAGTCGGTTCTGGCATCTCCATTATTGTCCTAACTTTCTTGCTATCCGGTTGAACTTTGTTCTCGCTTATAACATGGCCTAGGAAGTTAGTTGTAGTCACACCAAACTGACATTTGTCTTTTTTGAGAATCACTCCAGCTTTCTGCAATCTGTGCAGCACCTCTCTGACCCTCTCGTTATGTTATTCTACAGTGCTGCCATACCCCAAGATGTCACCTGCTTGGTTGACTAGTCTTGCTGCTCCTTCTAGAATGTTTTTGCATATGCCTTTGGTAATGCTCTGGTCCAGAATTAATTCCAAATGGCAATCACTGAAAAAAATAACGTCCGAAAGGAGTCAAAAATGTTGTTAAATGAGCACTCTCTGCTGCCAAGCGCACCTGCCAAAATCCACGGATGCATCAAGTGCTGTGAAGACTTTTTCCCCTTCTAATATTAAGACTGATTCATCCACCGATGGAAGTTGCAGTCTCTCACAAATTATATGCTTGTTCAATTCTGTGTAATCAACACATATTCTTATAGAGCCATCTTTCTTGGGGACGACAATCATTGGTGAACACCATTCTGTAGGTGAGCCCACATGTGCAATAACATTGACGTCTACCATCTTGCTGAGCTCGCTGTACTGTCTCTCTCAATGATAGTGCTACCCTTCGGGGTGTAGCCACTGCATATGGAGTACAGTCCTCTTTAACCTTTATGGCGTACTGGCGTCTAAGCTTCCCCAAGCATGAAACATATTTTCATACTCTTTAAAGACTGCAAAACTTGCTGCTTGTACAACTTCACTATTGTTTAGCCTAACAATATCCAAAGCTCTGAGCGCCAGCCTGCCTAGTAATGGAATTTTCTGTCCTTGAACTAAAATATTTCCTGCATCGTTTCCTTGCCTCCATATGTCAACTTCTCTAGTGCAGTACCTAACACTTTCATGGCTTGCTTCCCTGCCCCAAAAAACCTTTCTATTTGTTTCCTTGACTGTCAGGTTCAACTTCCAACACAGTCTCTCCCCCATAACTGTCATTTCTGCCCCCGTATCAATTTTTAAAACTACACTTGCACTCTGTCCGTTCACTTCCACAGTCCACGACTGAGCACATGCAATTTCCATTGTTATTTCCCCAAATATAGTACTGAGTCCCTTTCTTCCACTTCTTCAACTTCGTGTTGCTCCCCTGCTTTACAGCACCAACTGAAATGTCCCATGCGGCCCGCACTTGAAGCAACTAATCTTGTGTGCAGGGCATTTGATCCATGGATATTCTGGAGATATTCCACATTTTGCACAACTTCCTTTCTGACGAAGCTTCTGTCGTGGAACCTCTTTGTTATCTGGTTTACTCTTGTTGCGAAAGGCAGTATTCTGGGATGCCTAGAAAGTTTCACTGCTTTTACTGTGGTATCATCAGTATTCCGCACCATTTGTTGTTGGTGCTTTACTAACTCTGCTTGACGTATTCGCCGTACAGCTTTTTCTAATGTCAGGTCACGATACATCTGCAACGCTTCAGGCAGTGCATTTACTTGCCACCCCACTAACCAAAACTGTCATGTTCAGTTCGTCTTTTAACTTCTGAAGTTCGCATGTTTCTGCTAGCTTGTAGAAATTATTAATAAATGCATCTGCATCTTTCCCGTCAGCCCGTCGTCGGTTGAAAAACTTTGCCTGCTCGTTTTTGCTTACTGAGAAAAAATGGTCAAACTTTTCCTTTACCTTTTTGTATTTCTTGCTTTTGTCAGATGTTAGCACCAACGTATTTAACATGTAGTCTGCTTCTTGCCTCATACAATATAAAAGCATCTTGACCTGCATCTCTTCTGGCTTCTTATCCAATTCGGTCAAAATTCGGAAACGTTCAAAATGTTTTATACATTTACTCCATTCGGTCGGCTGAAGAAAATCAAAATTATCCAGCAGGATAACTTGAAACTGAGCCACTGTCATTGGTCGGTTTATTTACAGAGCACTCATCCCTACACAAATAATCCAAAGAATTTAAAATCCGTTTGAAGCCAGAACTTGCGATTGTATTTATGTTACCGCCCAGCAGAAACTGTGTAAGACATTCACACTACAAGAAACACGTTAATCCCACTTCTGACACCCTGTGTTGTTCAGTGTTTATTGCCACGTACTGCCCGTGCTACCCATAAGGGCCCGCCATGTTGACTGACTTGTTGTCCTGTTTCATATGTACCATTAACATAACCTACAAAACAGTGTTTGTTTGTGTTGTTTTTGCCTAGTTTTATTGCGGTTTTCGCATATATTCTTTTGTTAATTATTTGTCTATTTTGGTTTTTCCTTTACGGGCATAACAACTAAATTTCTTTCCATTTTTTACTATCTCATATTTTGTTAGTTTATTTTACTATGCAACATTTGCTCACAATTACGTACTTCCTGCACAACGCAAAATTGTTCAACAATCAAGTAAATGCTGTTAGGCGTAATATGAATGTTAAGTTTTGATGTGGTGAAAAAAAATTTAGTTTTTAAATGTGTGCTGGCTTAGTAGTTATCACGAGGAGGTGTGTTTTAATACTCCAATTTCTCAATTATATGAAATTGTGGAAAGTTGTATGAAATCCTATAGACATGAAGTAGCATAGCTTAACAATACAGCCAACTTTACACAATGTCCAATTTTGTAGTAGTTTTAATACCAATTTTCTGTTACTATTTCTGCTTAAGTATTGGTCACAGATCCTGTTTCCTTTCTCTGTGTATGTTATTGCTATAAATGTCTGCTTCATTTTAGAGATACATAAAAATCTAACCATAGTTTATTACAACCCCAATATTTAGGCTACAGCCAGAAAATTGTTAATTTAAACTGCTCATGCGCTGCAATATGTAGCCAGAAAATGTTTAGCACAACTGCAAGTAAAGTTTGTCATGCGCACAGTGAATGACATGCCGCAGGAAGTGAAGGAACCGATGACCCTGGCATAACACAGGATGAATAGGACCAGGACCCATTTCTGAGCACCACAAACATGGCAGTATACCAGCAGCTGTTAATTAATTGCTGCAGATGGAGGAACAAACATCCATGGTCGGTGATCAATGCAGCACGCAGTTAATCTACGTTATATTGACAGTGAACGTATTAAACTGGAAATTGAAAGTCAATGTGTGTTGAGTTAAGGTTGGCACAGTAATCAAGCTATATATGTTTCACTTTGTAAGGTTGGCAGCAGCACTTTTGTTTGTTTGTGATGTGTTTTGTTTAATTGCTGCAGATGTGAAATTTCGTGTTCTGTCTGTGCTAAAGCATTAAACAAGATGCCATGAAGTCATCACAGGTTATGGGCCCAGGCCGCCCATTATTCTGCTGTTTGCCCGTTAATTTTTTTTAGCAGACGAGTTCAGTTGTTGAATATGCTAGTACTGTGGTGTCATGTTTGTGACTGTGAACGATGTGCTTGGGATTTTGTAGCTTTGTTTCCGCCGTTTAGTGTCAATTATGTCTTTTTTATTTGATTGTGTAATTAATTATCGTCATGGAAATCAGTTTGAAGAGACACATAAATAACTTGGAAAGTCAATCACACTGGAATGACTGGAAATTTCAGATTGTGATACTTCTAAGAAGCAGCACACTTCTGACTGCAGTTGAAGGTAATACTGGATTTAGTTTTTTTTGGACATACTCCATTGTGATATAGATGTCTTACAAAGAAAACTAATGAGAATGGAAAAACATAAATAAGTACAGTATGCTTTAGTCAACAGGATACGTACACTAACATAAAATTCCATAAATGGAATTGGGTCAGTTAAACTAAGGACAGACAACTAAGAAAATAAATAAAGAAAAAACCCAGACAACACAGGTTTAAGGCCTGTTTTAGAAAGGGGCAAACACATTATCTATATGAGCCAAAAAATTAAATAAAACGTATGACAACAATGAGACAAAACTAAACACAGTAGTTTATCAGACACAAAGAGGAAACAACATGTGACACAATGATGAGACTTAACAAAAACACAGTAAGTTTATCAGACACTAACAGAAAAACAACTTGATAGATGTCTGTCAAAGAAAACTAAAGAGAACAGAAAACATAAATAAGCAGAGTATGCTTTAGTCAACAGGATGCATACACAACATAAAATTCCATACTGGAATTGGGGTCAAATAAAACCATGGACAAACCGATAAGAAAATAAAAATCAAAATATAAACCAAGGCACCACCAAAGCCGACAACCCTGGTGTGAGGTCTGCTGTGGCAAAGGAACAAACAGATAAAATATATGAACCATAAAATAAAATTACGACACAACGAGACAAAACAATACCAGTTATACATCCAGGGATGCCAACTTCTGGATAGTCTCCTCAGTAGTCAAGTCCTCCTCCACAAAGAACACTGACTACTGTTAATAAGCGAGGGTATTAGGGCCCTCCCATGGGAGAATTTGAATTTGAAGGTGCAAAATGGTGCTCTTTACGCAATTTTGTATCTGAATATTGAATATATTGTCAGTAGATATATTGAAATTATTTTCTGATATTTACTGTAAAAATTAAACATATCTGTGGCCTCGGAGAAAAGAGAATGGTTTACAACCGTTTTCTCTATTCTCTAAACCTCACACATGACCAAAATTGTTTTGTATGCACACACTGCACACTTGCATACACTATGACAACACAAATTAATCAGAACATTATACATAACTTTGTAAACACACTGAGACTATTTTAATTAACCTGCACTATTTAAAAATACATTAATGGATGAACTATAAAAAATAAAATATGCTTAGGTCACCTCACATTTCTGAAAGTTATGCACTTACACACATTTGTTGGAAATTTTATACACATTTACAGAAGGTCTGTACACACATGTCTCACTTCAGTAGTGGGCCTACAAATTAATTTGCATTTACTCCTTACCCCTACCTCACAGTTTGAAAGGATTAACAGTAGCACGCTCCAAATATAGCTGTTAATGTCCGGCATGGTCTGCTGAAGATAGCGGTAAATTATGTTTTACTATAAAAGTAGTTAACAACATTTCAGTACTCATAATGCTGTGCGAATCCTCTTACTTAATAAAAACGAAGTTAACGATTTCGTTCCAGCCTTAACCTACCCGAGTTCGATGCGTTTCTTAGAAGTGATGTGTCGCCAGCAACTGTCACCATGTTTAACTAAATAATGACAATTACACGCGGTACAAAAAAATAATATGTTCTGACAACTCGCTGGATTTTAAACATTGCCACTCGCGTGTATACTCTGTCCAAAACCACTGCGCTACAATCTTTTGTCTTTTCGTAGTCGTGCATTATTCACACAACATGGTTCATCTATTGAATTAATAGCTTAGAAATATTTACTTCAGCTTATACAATCGTAATTTACTACAATAACCACTGTTCCATACTACTACTGCTACCGCAAGCTACAACTCGATGTAGACAGTAATGTTTCCACATCAAAGTGAAGTGTGTGGCAACATTGGAAGTCACTTCATAAATATGGTATGCAGACCGCATAACACTGGTACACATGTAACAGAACAGCCTGAAAACTACTGCTATGAGTACCGAAAAACGGGTACGTCTACCATTGCTTTAGCAGCAACACTGTACAAAGACCAAAGAACACGCAAAAGGCATCCTCACATACACACACGTGCACACAGTCTGGATGAGCCACAAAACAAAGAATGCAATAAATGTCTCCGCCTGGCACCTGGTGTGTAGTGGGCATTCTTGAATGCAATGAACGCAACATAACTTACAAATGGATAAAATAAGGAACATGACTCTCAGAATAAGCCTTCTTGTCTGCCAACGCAAAATTTACTGAGAGCAAAGAAGAGCAATAGTTACTTTCCGTGTGTCCGTTGTATGATGTACACCATCTGGGGAGTCGTAGTTTACACCTACTGTCTGTAGAAACTAGGGAGAATCCGTAGGCATTGGCATCCCTGTACATCGGACACGAACAGAAAAACAACATACGACACAACGATGAGACGAAACAAAACACAGTAGTTTTCCAGACAGTAGAACATTTCTCTTTTAATCTATGGGATTCACATATTTTTTAATTCAATGCTCTGCTGACTGAAAATATTGCTAATAATAAAGGCTGATTTTTTCTTTTTCTTTTAATTGTATCAGTTTCCTGTGTGAGTGGTTTGGAGTCTTCCAAAAGTATTTTGAGGCTATTTTCCCCAAGTCTGTATTTTTGGGTTTCCACTTTCTTGCAATTATTTTTCTGTCCTTTGATTCGAGTTGATAGAGCTGTGTCAGTTTCACCTATGTACATATGGCCACATTTGCAGGGTATCTGATAAACACAGTTGCAAGTTTGTAGTTCTTCTGTGGCTGGTTTCAACCTGGTAACCAGTAGTGGATTTGGATCAGATTGCTGTTTGAAGTCCATAATTGTTTTCAAGATGTCTTATTTTTCGGATAGGCCTCAAACATACAAAATAACTAGGGTTCCGGCTGGTTTTTCGGTTTATGTGGGCTTAAGTGTCCTATTAGGTTTAATGATGTGCTGTTTCATGGTGTTTGCCGGGTAGCAATTGGCTATGAGTTCTTTCTTATTTGGCTGTTTTCTATTGCTACACATTTCTTGTTAAAACATATAATCTCAGCTCGGATGGCTAGTGTGCAAATTATGCCTGTTTTTGTGTTTTTTGGGTGGTTGGATGGAAAATTAATATAGTTATCAGACATGAACAGAAAAACAACACGGAACACAACAATGAGACAAAACAAAACACAGTCTTTCTTCGACAGAAGAACAATGTTTCAGGAACTGGTATCTGTTCCAGTCATCAGGCAGTGACACACACGGTCTGGGAACATGAGTGTGACGGATGACCCAGACCCTGTGTGTCTCTGGCTGATGACGGGAACAGATTCTAGTTCCTGAAACATTGTGCTTCTGTCTGGAAAACTACTGTCTTTTTTTTTGTCTCATTGTTGTGTCACATGTTTTTCTGTTCGTGTCTGATAATAAATTACTGTGTTTAGTTTTGTCTCGTGTCACATGTTGTTTTTCTGTTCGTGTTGGATAAACTACTATGTTTGATTTTGTGTCATCATTGTGTCATTTTTTTTTGTGGTTCATATATTTTTTTTATCTGCTAGTTAGGCTCTTTGCAAAAGGAGGCTTCAAACCGAGGTTGTCTGCCTTGGTGATGTCCAAGTTTTTCTTTTTTCTTTTTTTCCTTTTTTATTTTCTTATTTGTCTGTCCTTAGTTTATTTGACCTAATTCCTTTTATGGAATTTTATGTTATGTATGTATACTATTGCTAAAACATACTCTGGTTATTTATGTTTTAATATTCCCTTTAGTTTTCTTTGACAGACATCTACATCACAATGGAGTATGTTCGAAAAATAAATCCAGTCATGCACTCCCATTGCAAATATCTTTCAAAGTTGAAGGTAAGCTTGAATATCAGACGAAGCTGGGAGCAGATTCAATCTTGAAGGATTTGACAGCTTATAATTCTTAGATGCAAATGCTAGAGAAAATGGACTTTAGTGCAAAGTAACTCATTGTCGGCTGTTCATCAGCTTTTTAATATGTGTGTTTTGAGTTACGAAATGTGGGAGAAGTTACGCTTCATATATGAGCAAAGGACAGAACAGAGGCAGGACAGGTTTTTTAACAAATTGTTTGGTGTTATGGATATTACTGAGGGCATTGCCAAACATATTGTCGCATGCCAAGCATACAAGAACACACAAGATGAACCCTCGGAAACTAGGGCGAAACCTCACATGGCCCCAAAAAAGCAGATGAAGTCGTCTTCTTCTCGTTACACCGCTGCCTACTCATCCTAATTTTGACGTTTTCATTGCAACAATCTAGGTTGTAAACATCAAATTTTGGTTTAGATGCTGTTAATTTATATAGAGTAGGTGAAATTGTTCAGGTACAGTTTTAAACTAAATCTGTCAGAAACATGCAAAAAAAATTGACTCTAATTCTTGATTTATTCAAATGTCTAAATTCTTTTCAGACAAGGTTTTACAGTTTCTTCATAGCATTACAATATTTGGAATTACTTGCGCTGGGCACTCAGGAACTTGCAGATTAAAGAACTGACTGAAAATCTTGAAGAAAAACAGACGAAAATAGATTGTCGCCACTCTGCTGGCAAAGGTGTTGATTTTATGTTACCTTCAGGGTTCAATGAGGTCTAAGCACGAGAGTTCCCTGAAGGGGAGGATGAGGCTGCTAAATGTCCCAAGGAGAGTGGTTTCCAGGGGCAGTCGACACAACAGTCTCTCATCAGAGCGGGAAAATTCTCACTTTTCATAAAGGGGGGGTAGGCGTGTTGACCACTCACTATTTCTAGAAGAGCTCCCTTAGGAGGCGGCGTTTTCGGTCCGACACAGGCTTCAGCTCGAAGTCAGCTTCCCTCTTCAGCTGCTGGATGCGGGGGTGTGGTAATGGTGCTAGTTTTTCTGGAGTTTTTATTGGGCTAATTAATGGTAGCTGAAGGCGGTGGAGGTTTCTAAGGATGCGACTGAAACTGTCTCGTTTACGTCTAGGCGGCTTGTTCTCGGTGTCGTAATGACGACAAAGTTCTGACAGTGTTGTGGGCTTTTTGGCGGTTCTCTGAGGTGGGGGAATTACTCCCACAGGTATCTCACTGTTACCTGCAATGGCCTGTCTGCGCTTAGCTGCGGCTTCTGCCTTACGATCCTCTATCAATGCTCGTTCCTCAGGCGAGATATTAAGCATTAGGCACTCTGAATCAGACATTAGTATTTAGAAATGAAACTATAAAATACGTTTTGAACTGTATATTGTTATCCCTTGGTACATTTTTACAATCACTGACTTTATACACTGGTTAATACATTCGGCTTTTCACATACACAAGTCTTTATACACTATTGGTTTACAATATTCACTTATACTCAACAGCGTGGTCATTTATGCATGGAGCTCCCCGGAACTTCTCACGGACTTAGCTCTACTTCCGCATCCGACGGTCACAGATAAGCGCCTCGTGGCGACTCGCGGTAGGGTGCGTTCCCTAATACTGGCCGCGCGGCTAGGGCGCATCTCCTTCGAACTGCGCTTTCGGCACAAGAGTAGGTAGGACCAGGTTTCCGCTTCCATCTCAAGAAGCAACCTGTATAGAGGATGGGTAAGCGGGTTTAGGCTTCCTTCCCAAGAAGCAACCCACGGAAGATAGGTAGTGGTGAACAGGTAGGAGGGCGGGTTTCCGCTTCCTTCTCAAGAAGCAACCCTAGGGTTAAGTGGACGTCGGGTTTCCGCTTCCTTCTCAAGAAGCAACCCTTTCGAGGTTGGGGGGTGGTGTCTAGGCTTGCTCGGGGAGGAGGCCCGAGCCCTAGACTGACGATTTGGCTAGGCGAGCGCCCGCCTTATATACCCCTGAGGGGGGGCTTAAAGTCCCATTAGTGGGTGGTGAAAATGGCCGCCGCTGGAGATGAGGCCGTCTGCTGGCTAGCAGGCGCACCACTCCAACACCCACAAATCTCCCACACTCGGCAATAAAATACGTGACTCTATTTAAACATTCCCGCGGGCCGTGAAAATGTCCGTGTTGCCAAAAAGAAACAAACAAAGCACTAAATAAATACACAAAATTACGTTTACAATAATTATATACACACTTTCTCTCTTAAAAGTTCATAATTTGCCGCCTGGCATTATTTGTATTGTGTCCATCTGTTTGTTTACATTGGTTATGGCGGGCGTGAATATATACATACAAAAACGGTAAATATAAACATCTCTAAACCTTTAGTTTTATGTTTTACACGGCTCACAATACTGGATTTAAAGGACCCCTTGGGTGAAAATACGGTAGGACCAACTCTTACATATTACTAATATTACGGGGCCGAGTGTAAAATATATCTAAGCACCTTGCAGGGTGCGTCAAGATTTAGCACTGAAAATGTCCAAACAAAGATTACAAAGTTACCACATTTTAATAAACAAACGAAGAATATGGGACGTGCCCTTAAGGGCCCTGTAGCCATGAAGGCGCAACTCGTTACAAAACACCTTAAGTCTATCAAAGGCCCTATTACAAACAAAATATTTGAGCATGTCACCTAGAGGAGGTTTTTACTGACGTGATCCTAAACAAGTTAAATTAATTTGGCGACAAATTGCAATTTTGAAAGTATATATTTTATGCATAACAAGTCTGTACAAAAACCACACCAAATTTTAATTAGAATATAATCTGTGAAATATGTTAGCTCTATTAACCTTTAACATATCGTAACAAAAGTCTGTAATAAAAATTATGTTTAAAGTCTATGACCGAGGTGAGTCTGATATCTAATTTTATGTTTCCTGCCGCGATTGTCGGCAATAAATACATAAGTCGACGCCTACCTTATGATCTTCGCATGCACTCGTCGCAATTGTTGGGGCCCGTAACTCAGTGCAAGACAAAGAGCTGATTCTCCACGGAACTTCTGTATGACGTAGGTAACAGCTGCTTCCCAATACAACTCGGCGGTGTTGGCGCTGGCCGTCCCTCGACGTCACTCACCGCGATCTAGGCAGGTCTGAAAATTCTTGAAGTGGATATTTCCATGGTACCACTTATTGCCCAGAACTTTCAGCACCTAAAAACTCTCGTCTTCATACACTAAACTATGCTGCGTAGTTTTGCACATAGCAGCACACCAAGTACCCTTGTGCACGCCGACTATCACAACTTGCATTATAAACCTTCTTATACTGCACTGCATTTGAAAATATACTGCAATTTATTGCAAGAAAATAAATTTCCGTTGCCATCGTATTTTCAAAGCTTTTACAAGTTCAGGCCAGTTCATTTTCCTACACGTCCATCTCGCCTGACGTCTGGTTGTCGACTCTTTTTGTCACTTCCAGTGACGTCAGACTCAACCCTCCCACCTAGCGGCCATTTCGGGAAACGAGCTAGCAACCGTTTTACAAATACAAATAAATATTTCAATATACCAATGATAACAACAAATATTACAGCGTATATATATATATACAATTATGCATATATACTAAAATACTTAATATCACAGATTAAATACAGTGGCCACTAGAGCCACTCATGGATATTAATTAAAAAAAATTACAGTGAGACATAAACATGTCTCAAATACTGGGTGATGAAAAACAGACCCAGGCACACTAATGGCCACACGCACAGGTGAAGAAAAATTTTGTAGAGTTCTAACTATCCAAAACAAGGTTATAGAGAAAAAATGCCCGTGGGTACTGCCTGTGCATGTTTAATTGCCACTCCCGTTAACACATATCAAGAGTTATGGGCTACTGCCCTACCAATATTTCTTCATTACATCATCTTAAAAAAAAAATTACACAGACCGGGGCTACGCCCTAGCTGCAGCCGGACATCCTGACAAACCAAGGAACCACTCTTACATGCCTACATGCATCGCTGCTTACGTCCCCGTAGCCTGACCTTCATGTGTCGTGCTCCTATTGGCTACGCAATACACACACCACTCTCTAGAGACTAAATGAGACCCATGCCTTTTCGTGATTGGGTGTCCAGCAAACCTAACTGTTCAATATACTCACAAACAAGGAAAAACTTGGCTTGTTACTACCTGGCCAGCCAGCCATAACAGGATAAAGCTAAACCCCTCATGAACATCTGTCTATATGCAAAACACAAGAAAAAAAATTGTCTGCTTTTTCCTTGTTGAGTCCCGAGCCTCCATAACCACAACACACACCCACATACATAAATCATCTAAGATAATTAATTAAATTTGTTCCTTGAGCTGAATAACTACTATAGCTATTAATATAATCGTTAAGATTAATACCTGCACGTATATATGAAAATAGACATACAACAGAAAAAATTGTAATAATAATACATTTATCTAGTATTCCTACAAAACACGATAAACCTACAGCATTACATCACCCCCCCCCCCCCCTTCTCAGGAAAAATTGAAAATTTTGGCTGAGTATTTCCTAAACTTAATCTGACAATACTCATTAAAACAAATACATTACACAAATCAAAATCTTACTTTAAACTCCTTCTATTGTCTCCAAAGAAAATCTTAGTTCCAAATTTCTCAACACATACAAAACCCACATCCCACAATTTAAATTGTTTGACATCCAGGTCAAAGTCTTTCATAAACTAGACATGATTATCTTAAAGTTCAGTCCTTCCTATGTCAATAATATGTCATAAACATTACAATTCTTTTACTTTAACATTAACTGATTAAATTCAACCTATATGAGCATATTGATCAAAACAAACATGTACGGTAGAAAAATTATTCGACACAACAAGTTTTATCTGTTACGTGGGGTCTATCCCGAACATAAAATATTTATGGAAACTGAAAAAAAACTTGTAACCGAGCAGCAAATAATCTATTTATTTGATACTTTATTTTCTATTTACAATTACTATCACTTACTTAAATGCGAAGCTGATGTGGCCCATATGGCAAAGCTAACAAACATTAAAGGAAACAATCTCATGTTCTACTCTGGCGGCCATACTGAGGGCGTGGCATCTGGTGCAGTCTTCAGGTCGTCCCAGCAGCAATTCCTCCTTGTAGACTGTTAGAGCAGAAGACCAAAGATACGCTCGGAATGGCGTGCAAGCGAATATAACTCAATCTATTGAGTGGAAGGGGAACTTCCCTCCAGGAATGGTACCTCTCAAGGGGAGTGACTTACTGGTTGGAAGACGCTGAGGACACCTCACGATTGGCTATGGACCAAGCCCACACGCTATGCGTCTATGTTGTGATAACACATGCGTCGAATGGACGAAGTCCATGCTTCCAGGAAAACACTCCTCTACCGTGGCCGCACTGCAGGAGAAATGTCGTCAACTCTTGGGAAATGTCAGGCCACGAACTGATGTAAGTGCCGGGAAACTGAGGTCTGTGGTTGTACCACACTCTGGGCACGGTTGTGCGTCGTAGACTCTCTGCAGGCAAGGCTCGCCGCCTTGAACAAAATAATATTCACATAGCTAACACACAAGACATTAAGTCTGAATACCCTGGGTTCAATGACAAGCAACGCCTGGGCATTACAACACTTCCTCCTTTGAAAAAGATCTGATCTATATAAACAGATCTTTTAAGAAAATAAAAGAAATCCAAGAAGTGTGGAAGAAGTTATACTTCCCTGAAGCAAAGAAATGTGGAAGAAGCTATGCCTTGATAATTCAACCTAAGTATGTATGTATTCAAGAAGACTCTATAAGTTCACACCAATAGATAGTGTCATAAAATCTATTGAAATTTCATCAGAGTTGCTGTAGAACAGTCTTCTTATTCTTCTTCTTCCTCCATACTGTAGTAGCCCATTCTTCTCGAGTAATGAGATTGCTTTAAAATCTAATCATCAAATTCCTCAACTTAATATGAGTGGGATGAACTACTAGTTATCTCAAATTCATCTATACCAAAATCAATTAAAATCAAAATAAAGCAAAAGGGGTCTAGAATCACGTCAACTTCACTTACAAAATAATTCACGAGAGATATTATCTTGAGTGAGAGCTGAAACAAAACACAAATAACCCTTGGCATATTACAACACATGTTACACTTCAATTCATAATCAAAATTTTAAGTCACGTCTCTACAATTATATTCATCATATATATACTCATTTAAATGTTCATGTTGATTATCATCATTGATTGATTATCATCATTGATATATAAGATAAAGTCTTTAAAACGTTGAACTCATTATGTGATCATTGGTAAACACAAGTTAATCATTCATATTCATACAAGATTAATTAAATTGAATAAAAACATTTGAAATAACGCTCTGTATAACATTTATCATTGCTCAAAATATTTAATGGATCAAACTTCTTCAAAATTTACGCTTTGAATAATATTTATCAACAAGCTTCTTTAAAAATGTCACTACTTTCATAATTGATTATTGTGAAACTTGATATAATACTGTGTGATGTTTCTCTTTTCATTTAACAACGAAACACTGTGTTTGAAATACTCGTCAGAACCTTATTCTCTGATCGCTGTGAACTGTTGGTCGTGATTGATGTCATTTCAATGTTTCTCCCTTTACCATAAGACATTAGTACTCCTTTACTATTGGTACCTGATGATAAGGTCCCCTCTTTCGGGACAGTTTGGACCCATCCATGGGTCGAGACGATATGGACCTCTCCATGATCCGTGATGATGAAGTCCCCTCCTTGCAGCTGGCATGGGCCCACTCCTTGAGGCTGGCCCGGGATGAAGAGGTTATGGCCCCCTCATTGAGGCTGGACCATGATGAAGCGACTCCCTCTCCAAAGCTGACTCTAGATGACGCGACACTCTCCTTGAGGATCCCCCGCCTGGGCTGCGCTGTAGGCGGCGTCCTCAGCTCGACTCCTTCTTCAACCCTGGACTGTTGGACTCTGTCTCGTTGTCTCCTCCTTAATGGAACTCCAGGTAGACATCTGGATAACTGGCAACCAACTCGACGACGTATGAACGTTAACAGGGCAATTACTCCTCTAACAATAGTTATAGATAGCACAACTGTAATGGTT
The DNA here is from genome assembly GCA_003012365.1 of Medauroidea extradentata. Taxonomy (NCBI): domain Eukaryota; kingdom Metazoa; phylum Arthropoda; class Insecta; order Phasmatodea; family Phasmatidae; genus Medauroidea; species Medauroidea extradentata. The sequence goes on from PNEQ01051708.1 coordinate 33,820, forward strand.
TTTGAAAGTTGTGTATCAGAGCTGTGCTGACTTTTAATAACTTTTAACTTTGTCATCAACTGCTGTATCTCTATACTTGTGTCATTATCATGAATACTCGACGAATCAATTTTAAACTTAGTGACTGTTGATTCTATCGTATGCTTTTTTTTATCAGTTAGCAGTGACTGTACTTGAGGAAACTGTACTTTCTTAAAATCATACTTGACTACTGATATCTTGTTACTGTGTGGTAACAACTGTAACTTATCACTTAGGAGAACACAACTGCTTACCTGGGACATGACCCCCTGCACTGAGATCCACTCAGCCACCTTAGAACCACCTTCCTTATCAGGGTACCTTTGTTATTTTAATTCTATTTGGCACGGAATAGATCCAACTAGCGCCGTCTACCGATCTGATAAACACCGGGGTAAAAACTTTTCCTAATACCTCTCTCTTACATGACGAGGGATCATTAGTTGGCAGAGCCAATATCAAATCAACTAGACAATGAGGTTCTTTCACAGAAAAAGTCGGGACATTCGCGGGACAAACTACATTATTTCCTCCTTTGCACTAATTCAAGTCTGCTTCAGACATCAACGCATAAAACTGTCTATTCTCCGAGAATGCGATATACGGATGACTAGGAATAACCTGTATGTATTGATTCAAATTTTCTTCATAAACTGGAAATGGATAAGCTCTGAAAATTTTTAAATATCTATTCATCGATTTCAAAGGAAACTCAATTATAAATTGAATACTTGTCTCTGTAGCAAGTGCATGTACGTTACAAACTTCGTAGTAATTATAAGTACTATCAATCTCTGAACCTACTATCAATGCTTTATCGGCAGGTAATTTAAAAGCTGTCTCCTTAAGAATCTTCGACAACTTAACAGGCAAAAGCAAAGTTGTAGGCAATCTACCTGTAGCTATAATATCCAATGACGTCTTTATTTTAGTAACCTCTTGTTTATACAATTGCAACACAAATTCAACTTCTCTAACCATTTTATTAAGACGTAAAATCTCACCAAAGTGAATAATTCTACTTTCGAAACTTCTAGCGAACATTTTTAACTTTTGATATATTTGGTCTGTTAGAATCATTATAGCTGTCGCACAGCCTTTTATCTTTGTATCTAATCCTTTCATAAGAGTAAGCTGATGCTCTACAACATGTGTAAGGTTTTCCTGTCTTTCTGCTAGTCCCCTAGTAATCTTATGGATATGCTTATATTCTTCATTAGTCATAGTCCCGAACAAAAACTTTAAAATATCTCCTCCTACATTTATTAATCCTCTCTTCTCTCGTGCGGAAGATCTTGGTAATATCAACAACTCATTTATCTCCTCATTTAATTCTACTGCTAACTCTTCAATCACATAAACCATCAAACGAATGTCTTATCGGAATGTCATGATCCGTCAAATTTCTTATATATCCTATGGGAACATCTCTCCCAGTAATCAAACTAAGTCGCCCCATGAAATCATCAATAACTCTGTGTAATTCATCGACAGGAAGTTCTAGCACAATAGTCCACTTGTCACCATTTAACGGTACATTATTCTCCTGTAGTAATATCACACCGGCTCCTACGGTGTGAGCTGCAATGCAAACAGCATTCCTACTTGATCAGCTATCTTTCATTTATAACATTTTTGCAATAATAACCCTACAACAAATTTCAGCTATTTATTTTCATTATTATCTACAGTTCATCTGTTCAACTATATCTCATGTGTAACATCTTCGCAATAATATAATTACAACAAAATTCAGCTAATTATCTTCGTCATTGTCTACCGCTTCTTCTCCTTGAGACGAGTTTCCTACTCTTGAGCGCAATCTGTAATTACTTCTATTTTCTCCTAAGGTTTCGCTTACCTTATTTCTATGATACCTAGAGGGCTCCCAAATACTCGTATCACCTATATTATCATCATTGTCTGAGTCTAGACTCTCATCACTATCTCTTTCTATAGGTATCTCTTCAACCTCACCTATATCTCTATCATCTATAGTTTCATCAACATCTACTGTCATTGGGCGTGATAAAGGACCGATATCACTTTCACTTTCTCTAATATTTTCCCCTCTTGACTCACTTGAGTCGTCTGTTTCGCTATACTCTTTATTACTTTTATCTTTGTTACACACCTTACTCTTAGGCTTCTGAATATCATCATTACTCTTGACACGTGTCTTTTTAACCTCAAAACTATTTTCAACATTTTCGCTAGCTTTAACCTATCACAATGTACAACAACCTTTCTCTTATCTAACATTACTTCGTAAGTAACGTTACTTAATTTTCTCAACACCTTGTATGGACCGGACCAATATTTATGAAACTTCGATATTACACCCTTCTTAACACTAGGAGTATGCAAGTACACATAATCATTTTGTTTTATCGAAGGGAACTGAGACTTTTTATCATAGTTTTTCCTCTGTTTTTCTGCAGATATTTTATTTCTCTCTATCGCAACTTGATATGCTTCACATAATTTCTTATTCAATATCCTGACATGGTCTCTTACAGTGACACCCTCCTCTGCAACGTCTGGCTGACTACTCAAGTCATCAAGAGGAGGTAATCTAATCTCTTTAGCATACAACAAATAATGTGGACTAAATCCTGTGGAACTGTGGGGTACTGTCCTATACGCGTGTACAACGTACGGTAAATAGTCTTCCCAATCACTACCATACTCATTCACAAAATGGGAAATCATGTCGGCTAACATTCTATGTAATCTCTCAACACGACCATTACACTGTGGTCTAAAAGGTGTGGTTTGTAACTTTCTGATTCTCAACAACTTACAAGTCTCCAACATTAATCTCGATACAAAATTACGTCCCTGGTCCGTCAACAATCTCTCAGGACATCCATGTTTCAAAACAATATGTTGTACGAAATGTTTCGCGACTGTCTCAGCAGTCTGATCAGGAATCGGTATTGCTTCACAATTTCGTGTAAAATAATCCATGAATGTTAAAACATATTTATTTCCTGATTCTCCATTTTTCGGTAAGGGTCCTAAAATATCCAGTGACACAAGCTGGAAAGGCTCTGTTACTTCTGGCAATGTACCTTGCGGTGCCCTTATTGACTTATTACTTTTGCGTGTAATGCAATCTCTACATTTTCTTATAAATTCCTCTACATCCTTACATAAGGTTGGCCACCAATATAAATTCTGTAATAGACACTGTGTTCGCTTAGTTCCCTGATGTGCCGAAAATAGTGTAGCATAGTGATGGTTAATCACATCGCTAACTAATGATTTAGGAACAACAATAATAATCTTATCATCCTTTCGCTTACATGAAACACCCTTTGTATCTCGGAAAAATTCTTTCTGATCTCTATCCTTTATTATCTCCTGACATACTTTATCGTTATTTTGAGCTTCTATTATAACCTGCGTAGAAATAACCTTATTGACTGCATTCACCATTCATGATAGGCAATCTGAATTCAAATGCTTTTTCCCTGGTTTATGTATCACTTCATAATCAAATTCTGACAATTTAAGAGCCCACCTTGTCAATCTCGAGCTCGGGTCTTTTAAATGTAACAACCATATTAACGCAGAGTGGTCTGTAACCACAGTGAATGTTCTACCGTACAAATAAAATCTAAAGTAATTAACTGCAAACATCAATGCACAGAGCTCACGTTCAGTTGTACTGTAATTTCTCTCAGCTGTATTTAATTGTCTACTCGCATAAGCGATTGGTCTATCTTGCCCGTTTTGCAACTACGATAATACTGTTCCTATTGCGTAACCACTGGCATCAGTACTGACAATAAATGGTACTGAAAAATTTGGATAAGCCAAAATTTTATATGACATAAGTTAATCTCTTAAAGTACAAAACGCAATTTCTTGTTCATTTCCCCAGTGGAATGGTTCATCTTTCTTTGTTAACTTTGTTAAAGGTCGCACTATCTCCGCGAAATTCTGCATAAATTTTCGATAATATGAAAACAATCCTACAACAGAACGTACTTCACTAATATTTCTCGGTCTGGGAAGCTCTTTAATAGCTCTCAAGTTCTTAGAGACTGGTTCTTCCCCTTTTGAACTTACAACATGACCTAAGTATTCTACTCGATCTTTTGCAAACGAACACTTATGTGGCTGTATTTTAAGGTTAGCGTCTTCAAGCCTTATCAATATATTACGTACACATTTGGCATGTTCTCTCATTGTTTTACTAAACATAATAATATCGTCCAAATACACTAACGCTTGTGTTCCTAACAATCCAACTAATACATAATTTTCCATAAGCCTTTCAAATGTGGCTGGGGCATTACATAGCCCAAAGGGAAGTCTGTTAAACTCGTACTGTCCTGTAAAAGGGGCAAAACTTGTCTTTTCTTTATCACTGTCCTCCAATTCTATCTGAAAATACTTTGAACCATGCAATGAATCTAATGTTCCTGTTATATTAGGCAGAGGGTACGGATCTAATCGTGTCACTTTGTTCAGCAGGCGATAATCCACACAAAATCTGTGCTTAATCGTGTTATTTCTGTTCCTCTGTTTAACTATGACAACTGGAAACTGCCATGGAGACTTGCTCTCTGAAATAATACCCTTACCTAGCATATCTTTTACTAGAGCCTCTACTATTGGCTTTAACGCATGTGGAACTCTATATGGATTCTGCTTAATCGGTTTGGCATCACCTGTGTCTATTCTATGCTTTAGTAAATTAGTACAACCCACATTAGTACTATTCTCCAATTGGAACACATGTGCAAATTCTTTTAGCACTAAAAACATTTCATTAAAATCATCCTTGCTTAAATGTCTCAGTTTTTCTCTTATTATCTGCTTTATCTCTTTAATCTCACTGTCCGACAGTGGTGTCATTCTCCTAAATTACTTAACTTAAGGCGCCTGCACTGTGACATGTACTACAATAATAATCTTGTTTAAAACAGTTCTCAGATTCTACGTTATTCAAACGTTTGGGGAATTTACTGGTCCGTATGTCTCCTACTTTGAGACTGCTATCAGCAATGTTACAACTTTCTCACCTAATCTTCGTACTTTCCTCGCTACTATCATCGTTATCGCGATTGTCAATATTCTTACTATTTTCATAACTTTTATAGCGCTCACTATAGCGGTCTTCGTAATTTTTATAATTCTCACAATTTACTATATCCTCACTTTCTGCATTATACTCACAACTTGTATTACTCTCGGACTTTTTACTTTTATAACCTTCGCTATCAAACATTTTGTTTTTACAACTTGCACTATCAGACATTTTTCTTTTACAACTTTTACCATAAGACATTTTATTTTTATAACTTCCACAGGATTCGGGATTTCTACTCTGATTCGGATTCTCTCTACTGAACTCCTAATTTATCTCGACTGTCTCAATGATGGATTAAACAACGATGACTTTTGTTTGTGGTCACCTCACCTGACACTTTAAATTTATTTCTCTTACCATGACTCACTCCGCTCGAGGGAATTACTCTAGCTTCGGAACATGAAAGCGGACATGTTCAACAATATTTCTCGTCAGGGACTAATGTGAGGATTTTTCTCTGTGGTTCTGTGTGTGGCGCGCTTAAATCTCTATCTGAATCAGTCTCACATTAATTATCACTGGATATACGGGGAACACAATTGCTTATGCGTAGTACTCCAGTAGTTTCATCAACAAGTGTGGCATATCCTATAACTGTACCCCTTTGCACAGCAAGCGTCTCGTCTGATACATTTATTATTTTTGTTATAGCCCTCACATAATATTTTAATGCTTTCAGAGGAGGTTCCTCTAATATACTCTCTGGACCGACCCTGGCAACGATCCTTTCGACACGCCCACCATTACGTGTCGGTTCTCTACCATCTACTTGCGCGCGCATGTCACTATGACGACGAGTCCTCTTACCTCGTTGGACACCCTCATGATGGGAAATGATAGGCTAGGGCGCATCTCTATGACCCGTAACATCGAGGTTATCTTTACCCTGGTCAACCACCCTCATAGCCGACCCTAATTCACAACTTTCATAGGTACCTGTACGGCTGTCCACACTGTCTACTTGACTCGTCTCACTGAGTCTACATCCAGTCCCCAACTCTCGCTCTTGAGTCATTTCTCTGCTCCATTTATCATCATCTCCACTGAGGTTCTTACCGGTAAATACATTACATAACACCCTGGCTACGCGAACGCCCGGAACATTCGTCAATGCCGGTTCAATTAGCAGCGTTTTCAAGCAAACGTCCTCACGTGTCGCGTCCACGGTGATTTCAACTAACGTCTCCAACCTTGGTGGCAGAATCGTTTTAGTTTTCAATTGTGACACTAAGTATTGGTCTGTATCTATTGTACAAGAGGCGAGCTTAGAAGTGGCCAGTTTCTCAACTCGCTTCTCCTCGTCACTCTTAAGGTGATTAACACGCAAACTACATGAGCTGTTACTAAATGTCTTTTAAATATATAAGCTTGTTCTTAAAGTCGATTCTGGCATCGTAACGTCGGAGGAAATCTGTTCCAAACAGGCCATCGAAAGGCAATTTTAAATTACAAATTTGGAACTCGTGTGGGTAGCACTGGTCATTCACCCACATATCTATACTCTGGGTACCTATGATATGGAGACTCTCTCCAGTAACGCCTTTTGCTCCCAACTCTGATTTATCTACCATATTCTTGCTGACGGTAGGTCGAGCAAGCGAAATATCAGAACCAGTATCTATAAGAAACACGTGAGACTGGCCTTCGACAACGACGGAAATTACTGTATCGTTCCCCCTAATGACTGTTATTAATGCAGTGTGGTGCCCGGAGTCGGCACCCAGCGCTTCTCGTTTGGGTAACACCTGTCACTGCTATTTCTTTGTGTACTGGAATCATTAGGTCTAGACCCCTTAGAGCGCTGGTACACTTCGGTTCCCTGACTAGGTCCAGGCCCCTTAGGATGCTGGTACACTTTGGATCCTTGACTCCTACACTCTCTAATCATATGTCCACATTTTCCACATTTAAAGCACCTAATGTTACTGCTTCTTCGTCCGTTGTCGGTACTCATGCTCTTGGGAGGACAATCTACTCCCGATCTACTCATATTGAAACTACTGTCATTCGAACCAAGATAGCATGAGAAATTAGGTCTTCCATAGCCTCTGCTCATGGAATTCCTAGCGCCACTAAATTATTTTCCCCGTGCCATACTTGACTGTATGGAGCCTACGTTGTACCGGGAGTCGGCGACTCCGGTTCACCACACTTGAAGATTTGTTAAATTTACATATCCTGGACTGGCAGTGAGGTTGCTTTGGAGGAACTTGGTGCTTGTGCCCTGTGCGCTTAATGGTTTGAAGTTCCCGCTCGGACTTCGGCCGTGCTCGGCCGCCGTCGGATGTGCTCGTGTTCGCTCTCCCCTCCTTCCCCCACTTCTCCCTCCCGTGCCCAGCTCAGACTGCGAGACAATTAGTCTTCTCCTGGGCCCGACCGTGGGCGGTTGTGTTCAGCTTGCGACCGCAGTGCCACACCTGAGCCGTGCCATCGGTAAGTTCCTTTTGTTTGAGTTTAGTGTTCTTGATTTTTCGTGTTTTTTTCAGTCAGGTTTGGTTAATTGTTTGTTTGCGTTGATGACACGTCGAGGGTGTGCTGTCGCGGCCGCGAGCCCTGTACGACAAGGGATTTGTCCCAATTTTTTAATGGAATAAAGTGGCGCGCGTGTGTCGGCCACAGCAGCTTAGCATTTCTCTCTTAATCTTTTATTGTAATTCTGTATCAACTTCTCAGTGGAGAATACGTGTGAAACTGTTAAGCTTTGTATGATAACTTACGTTATATAAATTGTTTTGCCTAGATCTGTCTTTCATAATTGGTAGCTTAGAGAACCCTGTGTCATTGTCGTTGGTTTAATGTGTGTTATAATGGGAAGGGTACTGGTGAGTGGTACTGGGCCTTGGTCGATGCTTACCAACGCCAAGATTAGCAGCCTGTAACTACGGTGCCTGCTAGACGCAGGCTCAATGCTGCGCGACTCTGCTAAGGCTGTTTTGCTTGGCGAGTTGTTGAGGCTTAATGTAAAGGAACGCACATTGCGACATTACGACAGTGTCGGGGATTTCGTTAGGCCGTGTGTGCTTGCGAATATTATACGTAGGGGTCTTGTGTTGCGTCATGGCAGACGTTACGGAGTTTGTGATGTGCTACAGTTACTTAGAGTTACGTCAGTATTTGACCGAGTCTGGGGTCGAATTCGAGCCTTCAGAAAACGTCACTGCATTGCGGATACGCGCGCTGACGTATATTAATTCGTTGCGTAATATAAGCAACACGCACTTGGGAGGTTCGGCTTTGACAGTAGAAGGGCCTGTCACTGCAGCACAGACTATTCTAATAGGACGGTTGAACCGGGTTCCGTCGCTTAGTGTGTTGCAACCTGATGACGTGCTACGTTTTCTTGTTGCAACCGACAATGTATTCTTTGGAATGCGCGGCGGAGAACACGAGAATCTGTTTTTGACGTGTTTGTCGTCGAGGCTCGATGGTCAAGCTGGGGACGTGTTTGCGCAATTAGCGTAACATGACGTAACTTATGAGAGCTTTAAGACACGGCTACTCGAAAGCGCTGGGTATCCCATGGCTTGGGCTATGGTGAAGCAACAGTATGTTGACAGATTCCAGCGTGTAGGGGAAAGCGTACCAGCATACGTGAGTGAGGTATTGACTTACGCCCGTGCCATGAATGTGCACCTGTGACGTGCGGAGACTAAGTTGGTGCAAGGTATAGTTGATCGAATGACGCAAAGCTAGGGCGCATCGTTATGCATCAGGTGTTCCGGTGACACGGGAACAGTTAAGGGTCCTAGCTCTGGAAATAGAGCGGCAGCTGGTTCTAGACGCAGCTTCGCTACGTAGTACTAGTACGGCTCAGGGAATGACAGGGATTGTAAATCGCGAGTCTACGCAGACACAGGGCTTGTGCATGGCTGTTAGGCAAGAAGCCGGTGCGTCTGGGTGCGATAATGTACCGGAGTATGGACGTAGGCGGAATGTTCGACAAGTTGCCCCGAGGCAAGTAGAGTCTGTAGAGCCGAGGCCTGTTCTTGCGTTTAATGCGGAAGGTAGTGGGCAGGCTCGTGTTACACGTAACCGTCGATGTAGTAATTGCTCTGGGTTCGGCCATGTGGGACGTGATTGTTCCAGTTTTGTGGGCCGCACGGAGCGGAAGTATTTTCGCTGCGGAGACGTAGGACACGTGCGAGCAAACTGTCCGGGAAACGGATTGCCGTTGCACCTGTAAGTGCCAAGGGTCACCGGCGGAATAGTTCTAATAGGGCACGTTATGATTGTTTCGTGTCCGTGCTGTGTTATGGTCATGAACGAGCAGCTCTTGTGGATACGGGAGCATCACATTCTTTTGTGCGAGAAGAAATGTGGAATTCCTTAGTTCAGCGGAACCCACATTTATTAAGGGAGCTCCATACCTCAGAGGGCTTGAACGTGTGTGTGGCAAATAGGCACGTTGTAAGGTGCGTGAGATCGGCGAAATTGCATTTCAAAATTGAATTATTCTCTTGGTCGCATGTTTTTTGGGTGGTTCAAGAACTGGTGACCGATATTGTGTTGGGATTAGATTTTCTGCACAGGTCTCGTGCAGTGGTCGACATTTCTGCAGGCCAGCTAGTGTTTAAGTTCGCGCCCGAGGTCCCGTGTCGGTTATTGTCTTCGGTAAGCCGAGGGTCGGCCCCCTTAGGTGAGATTTTGGCGACCACTAGTCGGAGTGTCAATAGTGTCGAATCATTATTAAGGGAGTTCGACGATGTGGTAGCTTTACGCATCGGCCGGTGTGACGTGATGCCGTATCGCTTTACCGTCACAGATGACCTACCAGTTCGAGTTCCGTTTTACACCTATGCTCCTCCTAAGCTGGAGATCATGCGCTAATTGGTGGCAAAACTTTTGGACGCTGGTGTGATTTCTCCGTCAACCTCCGATTACGCCTTGCCCGCCTTCATGGTTAAGAAGGCTAATGGTGGCTTTAGGTTAGTGACGGACATGTCTGCGGTAAATCAGAAGATACACCTTGACCCGTTCCCTGCACCTACTGTAGATACAGTGTTGCAACATCTCAGGAAGGCATCCGTGTACTATGTAATAGATGTTAGGCCAGTTTCCATCAATGCTTGCTGCATCCTGATTGTCGCAAGTACACTGCGTTCCGCACGCAATGGGCCCAGTATGAATATAACCGTATAACCATGGGGGCCAAGTTTGGCACTCAGGCCCTTTCATGTGTCCTGGATCACGTGCTGGCAGATTTGAAGTTTAAGTGCGTGATCAACTATATAGACGATATTATCGTCTACAGCGCATCTATGGACCAACACCTAGACGATTTGCGGGCTGTATTGACATGCATGAGGGACGCCGGTTTGACCGTGAATCCGGCTAAGGTCACGTGGCCGTCTTCCTCGGTGAATTTCCTAGGATATATCGTATCCAGGAGGCGCCTGGTCATGGATCCTGACCGGGTGGTCCCTGTGGTAAATTTTCCGCGCCCTAAGACCGTGAAAGGCGTGTCCAGGTTTATTGGGTTGCTAGGGTATTATGCCAGGTTTATTCCCCGGTTCTCGGAACTGGCTGCGCTGCAGAACCGCCTTAAGCGGAAGGGCGCTGTGTTTGAATGGGGACCCACCCGATCAGGAGAATAGCTTTAAGGGCCTTAAAGCAGCCTTGGCCGCAGCGCCGTCACTGTATTTAGCCGATTTCGACCTGCACTTTGTGATTAATGTCGACGCTTCTAGCGTGGCTTTGGGGGCGACATTGGGACAGTGGAGGGATGGTGCGGTATGTCCAGTGGCATTCGCTAGCCGGACTCTATCTGATTCTGAGCGATGGTTAAGCGCCTTCGAGAAGGAGGCCCTCGCTTGTGTCTGGGGAACCACCAAATTCGAGTCGTTTGTGGGTGGCGTTGAGTTTGATTTGTGCACGGATAACCAGGCTGTGTCCTGGCTGCTTTCACACTCGAGTGACTTTGGCAAACTGGGCCGGTGGGCGTATCGTTTGTTCCGGTTCCAGTTTGTCATAAAACACGTCCCTGGAAATAGTAACGTGGCTGCAGATGCTTTGTCACGTATGTTTGGTTCGGATGACTACGAGGAATGCGTTCCCGTTCCTGAGGAAGTAGATGGCATGTGTGCGGCCTTTACGACTAGTAGTATGTTTTACCATAGTTTGAGTGATGCTCAGTCTGAAGACGAGTTCTGCAGGGGGTTGATTGACGCGGTTTCGCGAGGTGACAATGTCCCTTATGTGGTCACGGATGGGCTTCTGTACTATACCGGGCATCGGAAGCGTGCTAAACGTCTGGTAGTTCCGGAGGTTTGCAGGCCGGAACTCCTCAGGTATTATCATGATTCTCCCTTTGGGGGACATTTGGGGCGTCAGGGCACCTTAAGTAAGCTACGCCAGATTTTATTGGCCCAAAATCTTTGCGGACGTACGAAGGTACGTGAGGCGTTGCGATGTGTGTCAGCGTGCAAAGCCCTGCCAAAATTCCCGTGTGGGTATGTACAGTGTTGATGAAATCACGTACTCATGGGAGGTGTTACACTGTGACGTGTTTGGCCCACTTACTCGTTCTACTAAGGGCAATAAGTACATTTTAATAGTGCTGGACGTCTTTTCGAACTTTGTGCTTCTTATTGCTACTCGTAGCATACGAAGTTCGGAGATCCAGCGTCACTGGACAGACCGTGTTTGGTCGGTGTTCGGCCCTCCCGTGAGCTTACTTACAGACAACGCAACCTATTTTACATCTGCGACCTTTAGGGACATGTGCTTTAGGTTGTCAATCAACCATTATACGTCCAGTCCTTATTTCCCGTGTGGAAATAGGATTGAACGCTTTAACCGGAATTTGAAGGTGACGTTGTCAGCGCTATACCATGAGCAACAGAACGTGTGGGATGAAGACCTAGATCTGGTCTCCATTGGGTTCAATTCCGCTGTGCACAGCGCTACCAAATACAGCCCTGCCCGCGTCCTGTTTGGGCGGGACTTATTACACCCTTTGCTCAATGTTTGGGGCATTCCCTCCCCAGCGGCTCCGGTGTCAGATGCCGCGAGAGAGCTCATGGCCACTGATGTGGTTGGGAACTTGTATGACGCACGTGGGCGCCTTCAGGCGAGGTACAATGCTGGAAGAACTGAGTCTAATTTTCAGGTTGGAGATGCAGTGTTCTGCAAGTCCTTTGTACTGCCCTCTGGACTGAATCTGCGCAGGAGCAAGTTGATGCTGAAGTATCAAGGTCCCTATGATGTGGTTCGATTGCTGGGACCCAATACCGTTCTCCTGAGCGAGCCGATGACTGGAAAAGTTGTGAGGAAGGCTCATGTCACTCATTTGAAGAGAGCAGGGAATTAATTGATGTTTACTGCTAAGTTTGTACAGGTTTACAGGCATGGTCATCAACAGGGGTGTGAAGAACGGAAATGTTTGGGACAACTGAGTTGCAACGAAGAGAGTGGGCAGGGCCCGCCCCCTCACTTCGGCGTTTCTACGATCTCCCTCTCCCATTCCCCTATTTGTGGCGCCGGTGAAGGCTTGTAGTGTTTGTGGTGTGTAGTGTGTGTACCGGTACCGTGTTTGTGTGTAGGTGTTTTTGTGTTTTGTGTGTGTGTTCGTAGCGGTGTAGTACCAACTGGTAATATTATAGTGTAGCTCGGCCGAGACAGTGTTATATTTTTTATAGCAATTTTGTGAGCTCTGTTTGTGAATTTTTAACTAGCTTTTGAGCTTTTGTATAAGAGTTTTTGTAATTTAGGGTCAGTATTGGCCAGAATTTTCTAAACGGTGCTATTCTAGGTCGTGTGGCCAGAATTTTAAATCTGGTAATTTAGATTGTTTATTTTATATTGTGCCTAAGGGTTATAGTGTTTTTTATACTGGGCAATTGTAAAATTCTATTGAAAATTTTTGTATGCTGGTTGTCACATGTGTACTAATGCCTCTTTATAGGGATTGTGTTTAAGGAACCAAATATTATGACTCTGGTTTGGTGTTTTTACATGCTCCACTATGGCGCTGGGCAGGCAGACCTTCCCTTGGTTCCTGGGCGACATGAGCTCTACAGTCTCAGAATGCTGGGCGAAGGCACCGCATGGATGGGATCTGGCACAGATGATATCTCCGGCAACCCAGACTGGCTCGTTCATCCTGAGCTAGATCGTTGACCCTCTTACGCCTCCAGGGCAAGGCCGGAGGCCTGTAGGTCCCTGTATGAAGGAGTAAGGCGGGGGGAGTTGTACCGGGAGTCGGCGACTCCGGTTCACCACACTTGAAGATTTGTTAAATTTACATATCCTGGACTGGCAGTGAGGTTGCTTTGAAGGAACTTGGTGCTTGTGCCCTGTGCGCTTAATGGTTTGAACTTCCCGCTCAGACTTCAGCCGTGCTCGGTCGCCATCGGATGTGCTCGTGTTCGCTCTCCCCTCCTTCCCCCACTTCTCCCTCCCGTGCCCAGCTCAGACGCTCCCGTCTGCGAGACAATCAGTCTTCTCCCGGGCCCGACCGTGGGCGGTTGTGTTTAGCTTGCGACCGCGGTGCCACACCTGAGCCATGTCATCGGTAAGTTCCTTTTGTTTGAGTTTAGTGTTCTTGTTTTTTCGTGTTTTTTCAGTTAGGTTTGGTTAATTGTTTGTTTGCGTTGATGACATGTCAAAGGTGTCCTGTCGCGGCCGCGAGCCCTGTACGACTAGGGTTTTGTCCCAATTTTTTAATGGAATAAAGTGGCGCGCGTGTGTCGGCCACAGCAGCTTAATATTTCTCTCTTAATCTTTTATTGTAATTCTGTATCAACTTCTCAGTGGAGAATACGTGTGAAACTGTTAAGCTTTGTATGATAACTTACATTATATAAATTGTTTTGCCTAGATCTGTCTGTCATAATTGGTAGCTTAGAGAACCCTGTGTCATTGTCGTTGGTTTAATGTGTGTTCTAATGGGAAGGGTACTGGTGAGTGGTACTGGGCCTTGGTCGATGCTTAGCAACGCCAAGATTAGCAGCCTGTAACTCCGGTGCCTGCTAGACGCAGGCTCAACGTAATATACTCTCTTTCTCCTATTAGAATCATCTGACCTATATTTTCTCTCCTGATGGGTTTCTGTGATTTCTAGAGCTATCGCCATGTGCTCTGCTTCATTAATTGTTTGGGGGAGTTTATATCTTAACTGTAAACCTACAGAACCTTGGAACCCGTCAGTAAATGCGGCTAACAAACGTCTTTCAGCCTCCTAATTTAATACTTCCTGTCTCTCGGGCTCCTCTACCTTTTGTACTGTCTTTTCCCATAATTTTCTACAACGATCTGCGAACATTTTCACCGCTTCTTTGTTTAGCATTGTTCAACATAAAATAATGGAATTGTAGGGGTTGGCGTTCCTGAAATCTTTCTGTTAACTCCTCTTTCAATATTTTAAATGTTACGTCTCCCTTTAGACACGGACAAGTGGCGATAAACCTGTGTGCTAGACCCTTTATTTTCATTTTAACTAACTTTACTTTATCTTCATCTGTCCACCTACCTAACGTGGCAGCACTTTCTATACTATCTATAAATTCATGCACAGGTACGCATCCCTTTTCGCCTGACCATTTGCCAATCAGCGAGATCACTGATAGGTCCTTCACATATGTGGGGATCTGTGCTGTTCCTTCCTTAGCCATGTTTCACTAACTGGCAGTTAACAAATTATATTCAATACTCATACACTTAGTCTTTCAGTTCTGAAAGCGGAACCCAAGTCCGACGATCACATGTACGCATTTTTGGAATATCGTAAGGTGATTTACTGCTTTCTGAAATAGCAGGTACCTTTTCTTTCGCTACTTGAACTGCTTCTTCTCGTTCCTTAACCCTGAGAAGAACTAACACTTACTTTATTTTCAATGTTACTAGAGCCAGTAGGCTGTGGTTGAGCGCTTGCAACCTGATCAATTCTCTCTATTTCAAACTCCTGATATACGTGACAGGAAGGAATAAATCTCTTCACTAATCGTACTTCAACTTCTAAAACAACACGACCTGCGGAGCTATCATACACATACATACAGTATGCAGGTGTCGGAAACTTCTCTTAGGTTTTCCCTTAAACAAGATTTCTAATCCTTAACCTGTTGTTAAATCATTAAGCTTCTCACGAAAAGGTTCTACTTGGGCTAAGTTAAAGGAAGTAAATTTCTTGAAAAATCTCTGTGTCAAATTATACGAGTAGTCCTCTAAGCCTTTCAGAGCTTCCTCACTTGAGGTTAAAACAACAATAATGGACACTACTGTGAAATCAATTACTTTATATTCCTTCCTATTAAACAATAAGCGACGTAGCATAGCTGTCTAACGTTACTGCAATATACAACATAGAAGAGGCGCAGAATCTAAATAATTGTGGCAAAACTCAATCCTAACCCAAGTTCGCGGTGTGATGTCTTCTAAGTCTACATTACATTCAATGGTGCCATTTTTCCTATTATTGGCAGAGCTATGCACATATTCAACATTAAAACGATATGAGCGTCAACAGTAACAATGTTCATTGTAATCGGTCGCGTCTCCTCTCTCGCGAAATATTTTATTTGACTCGTCAATTGTTATCCTGACGATCCTAAACGCTTCAGGACACGTAACAAAATCCCATTCAGTAACACTGCTAAGTTCAATTAATACCTCGCGATTTGTATTCATTCTACGTTATCACTTATTTAATTAACGTGTTTCATTAACTCACTGTTTCTCAAAACAACAAAATTTATTTTATACACGATCGCGATATGTTAAACTGAAACCTCAAACAACCTATAACCTGAAATCGTAAAAATCTCTAAACGTCCTAAAACCTGAACGTCTTAAAATCAGAGTGGTTTACTTATGTAGTCATCTGGAACATAATCCCACCGTTGCCACCATTTGTTATGTCTGGGCTATCCCGAACATAAAATATTTATAAACAATGAAAAAAACTTGTAACCGAGCGGCAAATAATCTATTTATTTGATACTTTACTTTCTATTTACAATTACTATCACTTAATTGAATGCGAAGCTGATGTGGCCCATATGGCAAAGCTAACAAACATTAAAGGAAACAATCTCATGTTCTACTCTGGCGGCCATACTGAGGGCGTGGCATCTGGTGCAGTCTTCAGGTCGTCCCAGCAGCAATTCCTCCTTGTAGACTGTTAGAGCAGAAGACCAAAGATACGCTCGGAATGGCGTGCAAGCGAATATAACTCAATCTATTGAGTGGAAGGGGAACTTCCCTCCAGGAATGGTACCTCTCAAGGGGAGTGACTTACTGGTTGGAAGACGCTGAGGACACCTCACAATTGGCTATGGACCAAGCCCATGCGCTATGTGTCTATGTTGTGATAACACATTCGTCGAATGGACAAAGTCCATGCTTCCAGGAAAACACTCCTTTACCGTGGCTGCACTGCAGTTGAAATGTCATCAACACTTGGGCAATGTCAGGCCACGAACGGATGTAAGTGCCGGGAAACTGAGGTCTGTGGTTGCACCACACTCTGGGTACGGTTGTGCGTCATAGACTCTCTGCAGGCAAGGCTCGTCGCCTTGGGTGAAATAATATTCACATAGCTAACACACAAGACATTAAGTCTGAATACCCTGGGTTCAATGACAGGCAAGGCCTGGGCATTACAGATCACAAAATATTATAATTTGGATTACTTCATTTCCTATAAACATTCTCATACTCTGGGTTGCCTTTATAATTGTTTATAATTGGGTCCACAATCCCTCTGTTAAAAATAAAAATGTATGTGATTAATATATAGTCGACAATATGTGTGACTGTACTGGTATGTGACTGGGCTGGCAGGTTCTCGCAGAACACACATGACTGCAACGCCATAAAATTACCATTATGTGTTCCTGTCAGCAAAACATTGATCATTAAAGCAAAATCACAAAGACAAAATGCACGAAAACTGAAACATTACGATACAGACATAAAATTTTACTTCAAAAACTTCAAACAACTTAAGTTACCTGCTTTACTTTAAATAAACTTTTTTAAGTAACATTTCTCAACCACAACTTATACAAAAAACAGTCTGGGTTGGGCCTCCACTCAAGGTGCCGAAAAAATGGTTCTGTGTGTCCATTCGACACCGGCGGTACACCTGCTCTTACTAGCTCATAGAACAAAAAATTATTTATTTGCCAACGTGTAGCTATAAAAACAGATTTGACCCGAACCAGCTGGTTTCAAAAGCTCACAATTCACTTTTACTTACTCAATTATATTCAGCAAACAATAACAAATTCATTCTCTCGAAGTGACAACTCATCTCATTAGTGCTCAGTGCTCAATGTGTATCTATATCATCTGCAAATGCAAGAAAACAATAATACACAGGTGTGGTCCTGCCTGGTAACCAACACCCATGCTTGAAAATAAACAATGTCATTAGCAAAACAAAATATCAAATCAACTGCAAGATTAAGAAAAAGAGAAATTACTTGACATTTTAAAGTTATCATGTGAATATGTTATTTAAAAGGAAGTGTAGCATGAAAGGCAGTACAAATATCATGCATGCAGCATGTGTGCACTTACGATTCCCCCAGTCAGTCACAGTCAGCTTTTACCCTTGAAATACGACAAAATACCAATTCATATAAAAACTAAAAAAAAAAGCAATAAATACCTTAGCATCAGTTAACGTATAATAAAATCATTCTGTTGAATAAGTGTAAAAAGTCACATTTACCACAGACTTGTCTGGCCATGGCCAATTCCTAAAAAGTTATTACTTTAATGTACATTAATTTGTACCATCGTCTTCTTGCCATAGTTCCCTATATAGTATTCATTACTTGTTAGTTGAGATTTTGGTAAACATCAAACATTATTATTGTTACAGTTCCATAAACAATTCCAATTCAAATTACTCTTTTCATTTTAGTTCAGGGAAACTGCTGTCATACACTTAAAAAAAATCAATTCAATATTTCAATTATTTACATCAACTCATATAAGACATTAACTTTCCTTAAAGAATAATGCCACCCTACTGTACCAATCACTCTTAGACAGCTTACAATCTAACATTATTTATACAGCTTTGTACATTTATCTGAAACAAACTTTACTCTTTAGAATATTCTTGGAGTACTTTTCTATAATCTTAACAATGTGATGTGCCAATTAGCACCATTTACCTTGTGTAAATTTTTACCCACACATTTTTCTATGGAGTATGGGAACTCATGAAAATTTTTTTAATGTTTTTATCTAAGGCTGAGGGTAAATAATGTGTAGCAAATAACACTTTATCTCCCTCCTTCAACACCACATTATTACACTTCCTATTCCACCTTTTCCTCTTGGGGGTCGCGGTGGCCGAGGGGTCAGACCTCTTGCCTCCCACCAAGATGATCCGGGCTCGATTCCCGGCAGGGTTGGTCTCCGGATTTTCTCATGTGGGAATCGTGCCGGATGATGCCGCTGGTCGAAGGGTTTTCTCAGGGATCTCCCGTTTCCCCCGTCCATTCATTCTGGCGCTGCTCCAGACTCACATCATATCACCCCGCACCAACGCTAAAGACCTCAATGCTAAGCGCTGACCAAAAACCTCGTCACTCACTCACTTCACCTTTTCCTCCTCTGCTTTGCCTTAAACTCTAGCCTTCTTAATACTTTGTCCCTTAGGTTACTTAAATTTACCTTGTTAGTGGAGCATTACACTTATTTACAAAGTTCATTTTCTGGCATCCCTATACTCATAACCTCAACAGTGGTAGCTCCTATACTATCATGCCAAACAGTAATTAAGTAAATTCTCAACATCCTTCACTACTGTGGCCCACATACTTTGTTTGCTGTGACAGTATAGCCTAAACATTCTTCCCAGCTCCCCATCATTCCCTCCGCTGGGTTAGCTGAAGGGTGGTATACAGCAGTGTATCCTAACTCAATGCCTAACATAGTAGTTAATGTCTTCCGTTTGGCACTCTAGAATTGAGGCCCACTATCAGAAATAACTTTCTTTGGCTGCCCTACAGTAGTTAGATAGTCATCCAAAAATGTTTTCATTACTACTTTTGCTGTTGCTTTCTTTACAGTGTACAATTTAAAAATTTTTGAAAATACATCTAAAACTACAAAAACATACTTTACACCTCCTTGCCCTTTTGTCAGTGGACCAAACTAATCTACACAAACCAGCTCCAAAGGTTTTGTAGCCAAAACATGTCCCATATGACCCTGATTTGACTCTGCACTCAGAGGGTTTTATTTCCTGAATTACTTTTAGTAACCTAGGATCTTTGGACAATTCGTCCGTAATTTACAAACACATTTTCAAAATCCATCCCTAGCCTCACCTAGACATTCATTTATGGTATTAATTTGAAAATTTTTGGCCTGAGTGGCCTGAACATCTGCTTTACATCTAAATAAGGCATCAGTTACTATTTGCGCTCTACCTGGAACATATTCTATGGACAAACTATACTCTTGTAATGCCAATATCTACCTAGTTATCCTTCTATGTAACAATTTACAAGTGTTCAAATGGCATAAGGCCTTATTGTCTGTAAGTACGGTATTTTCTCGACCATAAATATATATTTGAAACTTGGAACAGTCAAAAACAATACTTAATAATTCTTTCTCCGTTACAGTGTACCCAATTTCAGCTAAATTTAGCACCCTACTTGCAAAACTAATGGGAATTTTTTACCCTGCCTCACTCACCTGGAAAAGCATTGCACCTACAGCTTCATATGATGCATCACAAACAATAAAAAATTTCTCCTCTTACCTAGGATGATGTAATAGTACCTGATTTTCCAATTCAGTTTTAAGTTTGTGTACAGCTTTACTTTGCTCTGAGCCCCAGTCCCAACTATTTTCCTTCTGTAATAGTTTCCGGATGGTGTACTACTGCTACTGAAACGTCAGTGTATTTCCTAAAATAATTTAAAAAGCCAACCAATCTTTCTAATTGTTTCCTATTACCTGGATATGGATATTCTTTAATAGCTGCCAATTTCTCTAGATCAACTCAAATTCTCTCTGCCCTAATTAAATTGCCTAAAAATATGATTTCTGGTTTAAAAAATTCCTGTAATTTTCCCAATATCAACTGCAACAAAAAACTGTGTTCTTAGAAGGTTTGCGTAGCTATAAGGATATCATCTACATAAATAATTACCATGTCCAATACCTCTGGCCTTAGCAATACTTCCAAACCTCGTATAAAATGACTGACTTAAACATTGCCCTCAGTTGTACTGAGGTGCCTTTTAACTGCTTGTGAATCCAAATGGTTGGTTTCGTCATGTTATGCAATGGGACTCTGTTCGGAAGCGTGCGGGATTGCTTCGCCGCTCGTCGGAACTCTTCGGCTATCTTCGGCTCCCTCCCCTCCCCTTCCCCCTTGCCTAGGCCGGCCGGCTAGCTCTCGACGTCAGTTGGATCCTGGTCGCCCTTCTGTGCTTTACTTTTCCGTTCGCGCTCGTCGGGGCCTCGTCGGCTGTTCTTCGATACGTTGGTGAGTTAGTTTTCTTTGTTCATGTTCATTGAAGTTTGTGCCTGGGCCTTCTGCCCTGTCTTTTCAGCTGCGTGATTTCTCTGTCGCGAGTACAGTAATTTGTATCAGGAGCCGACGGGTTGCTTTTCCTGTTTGACTGTGTGAGCTTTAACCCTTTTGATTGCCGCTTTAGTTTTTTTTCTAATGAACTTAATGGCCCTTCTGGCATCTTTGATATCAATTATTTACACTGTTGTGTATTGCTTGACTTTTTTGTTTGTATTTATCTAATTCTAGTATTTTCCGTCACTCGGGATATTCAAACCCGTTGTTAGGTGTGCCTTGACGGTACAAATCTGCGCGACTCTGCTCGGGTTTGAATCCCGAGTGGATGCGCATGATTGGTTGCGCCCCATTTTGTTTGTCATTCTTGCTAAGGCATTCGTGTTCGTAATTTGGGGGTTAACATTTTGAAAGTATGGCTCACAATAACGGAAATAGTAGTTTTGTGTATACTATGGGTTATTTGGAATTACGGGAGTATCTGCGCGAATCGGGTGAGGAGTTTGATAATAGTGAAAATGTGACGGCACTTAGAATTCGAGCTCTGTCGTACGTCAATCGTT
>PNEQ01051721.1:0-33333 GCA_003012365.1 Medauroidea extradentata
TTTGGCACAACTAGCTACCATTTTCACAGTTCATTTTGTGAGCTTGGTAGGCCTGTAAATTTGTTGCAAGAGGCGAGCATCTAACTCATTTTTCCGTTATTGTCTTGTGTTATTTTTAGGAGGTTAATATTTTTTTCTGACGGTATCGTATATTCGTAGTGTGAAAAATGAGCGATCACGTAGAAAAACGTGGTACATCATCTGGATTGACTCCAAAACATGAGCGTAATTTGTACGACGCAAACTTCAAGCTCCGCGTTATTAAAATGGCAGAAGATTCCAACAACAGTGCAGCTGCTCGTGCATTCAATATTTCAGAAAAGAATGTTCGGTGCTGGCGTAAACAAAAAAATGAACTGAAAAATGCCGCGACCACCTTAAGTGGGACGTTTTGATGAAGTTGAAAAACTGTTAATAAATTTTGTGCGAGAAAAACGTGCCGATGGTCTGCCAGTATCAAGAGAGGTGATGTATTTCAAAGCTCTTGAAATAGCAGCATCTCTTAACATACCACGAGGTGACTTCTCTACCAGCACAGGATGGTGTGTGCGGATGATGAAACGTGCAGGCTTCTCTTTGCGGCAACGTACAACTTTAGCACAAAGACTTCCAGCATTTTATAGCGAAAAACTGGTTAAGTTCCAAAGATATGTTATATCTTTGCGAAAAAAGTATTCGTATCTGTTGGGCCAAATGGGCAATGCAGACCAAACCCCGGTTTATTTTGATATGCCCTCAAATGTGACTGTGAACGAGAAGGGCGCCCGGTCTGTGTTGATCAAAAGCACTGGGAACGAAAAGGCCAGAATCACAGTGATGTTGGCAGTGTTAGCTGATGGACGTAAGTTGCCACCCTATGTTGTGCTGCGAAGGAAAACAATGCCAAAGGAAAAACTTCCCCCAGGGATAGCTTATAGATGCCAGGAAAAAGGTTGGATGACCGAGGATTTAGTTATTGATTGGCTAAAGACAGTCTGGAATCGTCGTCCAGGAGCATTTTTGAAAATGAAAGGAATGCTCGTCTTGGATGCATTCCGAGGTCATTTGACACCACAAGTCAAAAAAGAAGTTGAGGCCATGAACACTGACTTAGTGATTATTCCAGGTGGAATGACGTCACAGTTACAAGTCCTTGATGTTGTTGTAAACAAGCCCTTTAAGGACAACTTGCGGAAGAAATACGAGTGGATGCTTTCTGGCAACCATCAGTTCACTCCAAGTGGCAAGTTGAAAAAACCATCCGTAGCAGATCTTGGACAGTGGATAATGGCCGCTTGGAAAGCAATCAGCCCAGAGAGCATCGTAAATGGATTCAAGAGGTGCTGCATTTCAAATGCGATGGATGGCAGCGAGGACGACATCCTATGGAACGACAACAGTGTTGAGCAGGGTCCTAGCACCAGCCAAGATGTTGAGGACAGTGTTTCTGATGAAGATGAAGCTGCAGATGAAAGTGCTGGTGGTGGAGATTGGGATGATTGAATGAGTGTTGTTTGTGACAAAAATTCATTTTGAATGTAAATTGTACTTTAAGGGAATTGAAGCATAATGTCCGACAAGTTACCATTGGTACGTACAGCTTTATAAATAACTTGTTCACAGTTATGACGTGTGTAAGATTATAACCTTATAACCATTATAGGTCTACAGCAGTAAATATGGTCACATTTATTTACAAAATGTTTTCATGTGTCTACTTTTTTTTTACCAAAAAATGTGTCAGTTGAAATGTGGGAATTGCAATATTTTTTAAAAGAAAACTTTTTTCCCTGGGCACGAGTCTGAAAATGTTGGGGTCGGCCTGCAATCGAGATCGGCCTCTTTTCGGGTAAATACGGTATCTATCAGTACTTCTGCTACATACTTATATAAAAAAAAAAGGACAATTATCATTACTCTTACTGCTACTTTGGTATTTTCACACCATCGTAAAGGACAAAATTTCAGTGGGAAAATAGCAGAGCCAGAATGCAGAACATAATCACTTCCACATGAAGGCACATTTTTAAATAAGAAATACAGTGCTCTCAGTAGCCTTGACTGATGCCTTGAAGGCGTCATGAAGAGAATGCAGTCCACATGGGCCAATATTAAAATTGATGCAACACTTGGTTCTTTCTTCAAAATGTCACGTAAATCTTTCACAAGCTTTACATTAGCAATTGGTCCGTCCATTGAAACCTGTACAATTTCATACAAAACAATTTCACTGAAGGCTGAAGTCAGGGATTTTGAAAGATCTTGTAATGTTCATACCTGCCAACTTTTCAAAATGACCATCAATAAAACTTTCCCTTAATGTCACATTTTTGCGTATACAGTGAACCCTCGATAACTCGGACCTCGATGTCCCGGACTTCGGATAACTCGGACAGAATTTCAAAAAACAAAATTAATTTGAATTAAATTATTTTTTGGTCAAAATAATGAGAAAATTGTGTCTGCCTAGTTTTAAATCCATCACGTTTTATTTAAAAACAGTATTAAGCTATTAAGCTTTAAAAGCAGTTGCTCATCGCTACGTAGCCTTTAATAATCCCACCGTAAAATATCTGGAAAGTTCCGTGTGGTTAAATGTTGCTAGGGAGGCGCGCGAGTAGAGATGCAACTCAGCAAGCGCGCGAGTGGAGATGCAACTCAGCAGGCCGACCTCCCTTCTTTATCTTTCCTCCCTCTTCACCGCGCGAGCCAGACACGCACTTGCGTCATAAATAAACATTTCAGTATGATGCTGGTGAATTGGACGGTAACTACAAGTCACAATGACATCTAAAGTGAGATTTATATTGTTCTGGTATGTGCGATAAATTCAAGATTGCAAATCAATTTGTTCCGGACATTAATAAAAAAAATAAAAGCCATTGGTTTGCATTGCAATGTAGGCAAAGGTGGTGAGAGGGTTTTACGGCCCTGTCGTACAAGCCGATGAGGGTATAGTGAGGTGAAAGAACATAACATCCATGCCCGAGCAAGGAAAAAAGGGAGGGGAGCAGAAAGGGGCATTTACCCCGGGCCGCCTCACTTTTGGAAAAGTTAATTGATTAAAATGAATGGGCTTTAATGGAGTTCCCCTTAATGTTGATGGTATCTGTGAAATTTATTTTAAAAGCAAACTGTGTGTAAAGACGTCACTGATCTGTGACGACGCAGCTAGTATGAACCACGGCCGTAGACTAAAACTAAACAAGGAAACCAGCAGCTGTCTGCAGACACTGTGACATGCTGATGTTGAGCAATTTTTAACGTGAACATCTCGTGAGTTGCGTGTGGTCACGTGCGGTGTTTGTATTACTGTTGAGACTGTACCGGTTGACCTTGACTACTTCAGCTCGCGCTCTACCACCCTAGCTTATCTCACACACACGCACATAGACTGTCGTCAGCCATACAAGAGAAGGAGGTGTGAACTTTTATGTGGTAGAAGGGTGCCTTGGTGCCAGCTTCTAGCACAGATAAAAAAGATCAGCCAGAAGTAGCATAAAAAATAAATAAAAAAGAATCTGCCGGCCCAGGTTGTTTGACATTCTTTCTTTTATAGTTCACCATGTTACAGTGATAATTTCCCCACTACCCCCTCCTGTAAATTGATACGTACACAGCAGTATATATTGCCGCCTGTTTTGCTTGTAGAAATTATAGCGTACTGATTTCCTCACGTTTCTTGTGATTAATGACTGCTTACCTCTCCTCCCCGGACGCCCCTCGATAACACGGACAAATCGTAACTCGGACAGCTTCTCCCCTCTTTTAGTCCGAGTTATCGAGGGTTCACTGTATTAGACGCTGCAATTTTTATGCCAAACCATATCAGTCTTCTAAACTGTACCCATAACAACACATATAATATTTTTAACATTTATTTTTAAAGTAGGCCTAGTTATCAAGACCTAAGTATGTAAAGTTACGATTTAAACAATTTTCTGTTCACTTAATACTTTGAGAATCCATAATTCTTTTATAATTCAAAATGTACACTTGCATCTTTAAACAACATGTAAGCACAGTTAAAATTTTTCAGTTTCACAAAGTTTGATATAAATCTCAACTAGTTATGTTTATTTCATGTGGCATGAAATAACCCATTACCAAACTGGATTGTATTTTGAGTTATTAAATACTGTAAGGCAATAGTCAGCACTAATGACAGCGCCTTCAAAGCCTACTTACGAAAATTAATGTTTAATTCTGTGATTTCCACGCAGACCTGTAACCTCAAATTGTAGTTACAGTTAGTTGCTTCATACCATCTTCCATAAATTACCAATAAATGCCGCGCAAAAATAACGCTAGTAGTAATTATGAACAGTTCGTTTATATCACATAAAAATATTATTATTGCAAGTATGCTTCACAATAAGAGAAAATAATTTTTCTTTTAAGTTCGCGACAGTATAAACACGCGCTCAATGCATCTTTCCAACTTCAAAATTTCGTCGCATCACATGGTAGTTATACGTCATATTCATTATACAACGGCGGAAAAATATTTTTAGTTTCAAAGTTAAAAATTTACACTGACTTGGATAAGAAACAACACACTTGTCGCTTAAAAACTCCTAACAACATGCACATTGCCATCTTGTAACAACCCGTACAAGAAAACCACAGATTGACTGTTAGCTATAAAATATGCCAATAAGAAACCGGGAACAAACTATATACCGAATTTTGTTACTGGTTCCTGTGGTGTTCATTGTGACCAACTGCTGAATCCACAGTAAAAACTGATTTTACAAATGTTTATGCACATTATGGACAATAGTAGAGAGAAACAACATTGTAAAACACGTTTCATGTTGATACGCTTGCGCAAAACATATTTGTCCGCTATTCATTTGTAAATAATGGCAGAAATGTACACATAATGTCGAACATCCCGAAATCCGTAAGATTTTCTTGTCTTCCGTAAAACATATGTACTTTCCGTACATTTTACGGACAATCCGTAAAAATTGGCAGGTATGGATGTTGCATGTCCAAGAAATGCAGAACAAAAATACCTTGTAACTACACAATTAGTTTTCTTGTTCCAGAACCGAACCATAACATCCATCTGGGCCTCTTTGTGCCACCTCGTTGAGAGATTCATCATCAACCCCACCCTCTCCCGTAGGGTGTGTATTGCAAGGTGGCAATTGAGGTATGTCGGTTTAGCGCACGCCTCGGAGAGTGAAGCCGAGGGGAGCCGAGCGCTAGCCGCACTGAGAGGTGGGGGAGGATCTCACTTATTTGGGGCAGGTTTCTAAGTCACTCACCTGATCAAAATAGTTCCCTCAACAACCTCTGCTTCCTGTTGGATAGAAGTTTAGGTTTCGGGCTGTGCTGCCTTAGGGATCAGGTACAGGAGGGCAGAACCTGCCACAAGCGACAGAGATGACTAAAACATGTACTCGGCGATCCTTTGTTAGGTGTTTTTAGCGGGCTGATTATAGGCGGCGGCCTCCTGGTCATGCGCCATAACAATCTGCTTATCGAATAGGGGTTATGCTTCCACTTACGTGATCTGCGTTGCCGTGGCTGGCGCCTGCTCGTCGTCGCTGAGTGTGTATCACTTAGGCGTGTGTTCAAAAAAAAAAAAAAAAAAGATGAGCACCCTGTATTTTGGTGGGCGATGGAATGAGTTTAGGTTGTTGTACTGGCACACGTGTTTGGCGGCGTCCCTCCTGAGCTGCTTTCTCCCTCAATATCTGAATCTCAGGAGGAATGGATTTACTTGGGTGCCAAGTGCACTGATACATTGAATGAAATGCAGAAATTCCAAATAGGTAGTTGTAGTTCACAGTTTTATACATGTGTCTCTTGAAATACACAGGTCTCTTAATAATTGAAATAACACAGGTCTCTATACTCAGATAACACACGTCCAGAGGTGCCAACCATTTACCAAAGCTTTCAATAGTAATTTTGCTAAAATCAATATTTTTCAGTATTTTTCCGTAGTGAATGTATTATCTTAAGCCCAAGCTACATTGACCATAAAGTAGTCATATAGAAATAACCATAACCGCACCGTAATAAATTGACAGGTTTCCATCCCTCTTTACTTACGGCATCTAAGCAACGGTACAGTATATTATAGCATGCATCATTCAAAAGTGTGTGATCAATTTTTACGGTTATTTCTTACTGGGATTCTAGCACTGCCTTTAAATGTGTACCCCTATACACAATCACATTACCTGTTCATCGGTAACTTCGGCATTTGTTGTTGGATCTACAGCATCACTTAATTATAATATAAATTTCATCGAAATTCCCAACTTCGAAAATGTTTTATGTGTTTTTATCGTAACTATGTATTGACGGCAGCATCTTTCCACCGTGTTTACACTGAAGTCACAACTGCACGATTCACAAAACATGTTGTTGAGATACATTTGAAGCACTTAAACGTATCCACAACTGTGAATATTCTGAACGACATTTCTTAACACTCTTCTCTTTCAAACTCATACACGAATTTAAACATTCACATCAACATACGTTCGTTAAAATACTGCAACATTGATAAGTTTCCAATATGGCTGATCAGCGGAAGAAAAAACAATAATCACGCACAATTCGATTCGACTGCATGAGTCAAAATCAACAACTAATCGATAAGTCAGAAGACTGCGGTCTCGCCTGAAGTAATATGAACAATCGATTGTATGAGATACATACGACATACGAGAACCTTCCGACGCGTGCCGCGCAAAGTGTATACACACTAGTTTGTAAATATGCTATCATCACCAAAATATAGTTTCGGCAAACTAAAAAAGTGAGAAACCAAACAATGTATGTGTGTCGGAGCGTGGGAAAAGAAACAGCGCGTCATACAATCCACAGAGTTATGAATCGACAAAAATTCATACACAATGGAACATGCTTGTTCATTTACAGTCGGGCGGAAGCTAATAAATCCGTAGTTTATCAACAGAATCCGTACTTTCGTAGTAAACCATCGTAATTCGTATAAACTACGGATAATCCGTAGTAGTTGACACCTCTGCACGTCTCTATACTCAGATAACACAGGTCTCTATACTCGGATCTAACACAGTCCCTTAACTCGTGAATTTATCACATGTAAGTAGCGTTTACGTTTGAGATTACTGATCCACACTAGGATGCTGCGCGATACTGTAGCTGCTCGGGATCTCGGCCTCGTGGACCATAGATAACTGAGCGCAACTTCCGCTATGTGCCTCGTGGCTGAAGATGCGGTAACTAGGACATAGGGTGTGTTCCCTTTTACGCGTGCAGCGCGGATGCTGGGTGACAGAGTCTCCTCCTTCCAGGCTCACAGCAGGTGAGGAGGGTAATAGTAAAATGAAGGAAGGCAGAGGTCTACTTTTGCAAGAAGTCACTCCAAGGTAGTGAGGGTCTCCATTTGCAAGAAGTCACCTCTGGTGTTGCGGCAGGACTCAATTTGCAAGAAGACGGGAGCTCAGAGAAGCTGCCAACGAACTCTGAATAAACTGGGCGAGAGGCGCCCCTTATATACTCAAAGTTAGGGGTCTGGGAGGGAATAAGTCCTGTTAGGTGGGTGGTAAGATGGCGGCGCGGGAGTGGCCGTCGGCTCAAAAGCAGGCGTGCCACCTCAACTACATATTCCTCAAAACAACACACTCTCAACTCTCGGGAAATTTCGTACATTTACAGTCAGGTCCCACTTGAAAATTATGATGCAGTAAAAAGAAAATAATATACAAGAATTAAATACATGCAGTTTCGCTAGGTTTATTTTACATTTCATCATTTATATTATTAACGTTTTTAAGTTCGCACGAAAAACATATCCATCGAGAAAATTTGTTTCATTGTTTACATACAGCGCAAAAATATCTATACATCACAAAAATAACTTATTAAACTAATATTTATATGAACTAGGCATCGGGAAAAGTTACATGTACAATACAGTGGTTGTGTGGACCTGAGGGCGTCGTGCCTGCTTAGGCCTAACCTTAAAAGGGACAAGCTCGGGGGGCGAGCGCTAAAACGTGAACGGTAAGGGCGGGGCGTCAAATCAAATAAGAAATTTTTTGTAGCTGCATTTTTTGGGCAATGGTAGAATCAGAAAAACATAACCATTAAATATGATGTGTTTAAGTCTGCACTGTGAACTGACATAAGTGACGTAACTACTAAAACATACCAAATAATCTGAGAACAAGTAACATTTTCATTAAGAATAAACCTATTCAAACCACATTAATTTTGCCTAGATTTAACTTCACTTACAAGTGCTGTGCTTTCTGATGTATTTGCAACAGCTGTAGCTTCTGATGTAGAAGGCTGCTGGGAAAATATGTCAGGTGTAATCTCTGATCCACGAGATGATTTTTCCGTACAATTAAAAAATACTCCAATGCGAAACCAGAACCCGAAAGCTTCTTTGCAGTGTAAAAGCACCACCAACAATAAACTTGCATACCTTTGTATTTCGTTCCGCAGTTAGTGTTCACGATGTGTTTGAAACATTTCAGATATATTTTCATTTTATTTGTGCAATGGAAAAAAAAAAAAAAAAAAAAAAAAGCATCTAATGCATAAAAATTCCTGGCAGTCAGTTTATTAGCCTGTTCCTTGTTTATTTTGACGCTTAACAGATGTGAAAACGTCACATTTCCTACACAAGCCAACGTACGGTGCTCTCCTGTACACAACCACATCGGCAAAACTACACACTATGTACAGTAAAACCTCGTTAATTCAAAGTGCTCGGGAGCAAAATTTTGTACTTCGAATTATCGAATTTTAAAGATTTTTTTTTGTTGAGGTACAAAACACCTTCAGTGTTTCTACACCCATTTTTACGGTAGTCTTCGAGAACTATTAAGCATTCAAAATGGTAAAAAGGGAATAGTAGTATAAAATAATTGGACCAAAAAAGTTTGTTGCATTTTTCTTGGTCGTCATACACTGTGTTTTTCTTGGCGAGCACTGTACAGCAAGTAGCGCACATCAGTTCTACTAGGCTGTCAGCAACTCTGCGCTTCCCCTTCCCTGTTCCAGCCCTCAACGTCTGCCATGCGTTGCCTTTGCCACAGCATGTGATTGTTATTACTGCTGTATTTGCCGGCATATAGGACGACCCCGCACATAAGACGAGTCATTGTTCTGAACATACAAAATCTTGAAAAATATTTAATTATTAATTTTGAAATTCCCGGCAGAAAAATATTCTCTTCCTTTGCCAGAAACAAACATTAATATCTTGTTAATAAATATTTGTAATGTCTTTATTACAGTTTTATAAATATCATAGGAGACACCAAAACCAATAACATAGGCACTACTGCCCTCCGGGCACCCAAGAGCCAAGGAAATGCACAGCGACTGTAACACGTCAGTTCCCGGCTGCACGCCACATGCCAACGCTGGGCTGCAGTAGCTGCTTGCAAAGTCATCGCATTCCTGTACGCTGCTGTCACCAGTCAGCCAACACTAGACACATGAATGTGTGGTACGGTACCTAGATCCTCGTTTTCTCCACCCGGAAGTTTTGTGCTGGCGAGACCAGAGATTAGGGTGAGACAAAATATCTAGGCACGCAGTATTTAGAGCCTCATTTTCTCCGCCCGAGAGTTTCATGCTGCCGAGTCACAGGATCTAATTACCCAGTACCTAGATCCTCGTTATCCTAAAAATAAAAAAAAGTAAATATTTCACGCTGAGTCATTTTTACAGGAGCAAAGTGATTTTCCAGTAGCTTTTCAAAGGAACACGAGATGTTTTGTCAGTAAAATTATTTAACAAACAATGTAACACACCCAAAATAGTAATTATGACCAACCCTCCCCCCGAATGAAAATTTGTAAACACGGTCATTGAGTAATTTTCGCAAGTGCAAAGTTATTTTGCCATTAGATTTTCCAAGGAAAAACCAGATGCAGTGTTAATTAAATATTATTTTAATTGATAAGATGTTGAGTGATACACTGCGACAGGCAGTGCAACGGGCAGACGGTTGTATGGCATCAGTGCAGTGCACAAAATGTGGCAACGTAGCAAAGGAGGCAGCAGATACTGTGACCTTGACTGCTATCTTCTCTCTCCTCCCACCAGTTGCCAGTTACACGACACCAGCCAAACATGGGAAACAAACATTAGCACAAAATCACGTGATCGTCATATCACAAAGCACAGCCACAGGCTGTCGCATGCTGTGCCATTCTTGCCTTCAATCTTCTTTTCTTCTCTCTTTGTGCGCATCATCACATATACCACTTTGAATTACTAGGACTTGATCCCTGTTACAAGTACGCCACGAAAATACATTGAGATTGGTTGAAAGTTACTAAACAAAATTTAAGTAGCCAATCACATATGGCGAATGATAGAATTAGAGGCCATTTTGCCCAAGTTCATGCCACAAGTAAATAACACGTCACCAACACAGAGAAATGGCCAGTTTGAAACAAATTTTGCCCCCGAATTCTGCAGTTGTACATACAGTCAACTCTCGATTATACAACCCCGGAAATAACAACCCTCTCGAAGTAAAGACCCTCTCGAAGTAACGACCCTCTCGAAGTAAAGACCCTCTCGAAGTAACGACCCTCTCGAAGTAACGACCCTTTTTCCAAGTACAATAAAAAAAAATAATTAAAAGATATTAGCACCTTTCTTACAAAAGAACTTGAGTTGATCTGAGCTCCAATTTAAAAGCAGTTCTGCTAGCACTGACATGAGTTTTCACTTTAAGCATGCATGCATGCATGTATGTATATATGTACACACATACGCACACTTACCACATACACAAAAACTGTTTCATAGCAATTCATGCTCAGTTCAGCCTGGAATTTGTTATACAAAAATGCAATCTTTCAAAATATTTTCACTATTTCAGGCACAGTTATGATTGATAAATTATATAGAAGTATGTATATAACAAATTAAGTACATAAGTTACCAAGACCTACAAATTATATTGTCATGGGCATATTAATATTTGAAACCAACTTTCAGACATAAATACCAGCCTGTAAACATACGTTAAATGAACATAAAAAAACTATGAAACAGTGATAGGTAATTGTAACTACATTGATCACACTTACTAACCTGCTTACAAAATGCAGGGGCAAGAGTTGTAACCTCAGCAATTCACACACAATTTTTACAGCAAGTCTTATTCTACTGCTGTAATCTATGTGTATAACTGAATAAATAAAAATACAACAATATTATTTTAAAAGCAGTAAACAATAAGTAAACTATAGTTCAATGCAAAGTAAAACATAATTTGCATATAACTATGATGAAGATAACTGTGTAAGCCTGCACACATTACTACTTCACTGTTAGTTCATCTATACAACATGTTTACTACTGCTGTGAGACTGCACTTGCAAAGCTGCTGTCATACTGAAACTTATATAGTTATACTCATATTCATTTGTAACTAACATTTAGTGGTGAGATGAACATAGTGTGAAGTGATCAGCCATTTCCCAATTTTGGTTAAACATTTATAAAGTAATTTTGTTTTATTATTTAAATTTTTATGTAAATCTTTCATAACAGGCTATATGCCGTTTTCAGGGTGAGTTTGTCAGGTGTCCGGTATGATACAACAGAATTCAATAACTGAGTAATTGGGGACATGTTAATTTAAATTCATCTTTTCAAAATTTAAGTAGTATTAAAATACAGTCAAGGAATTTTAAAGTAGAGTCATTTGATTATTTTCCTGGCTTGTTTGGTTTCAAATTGACCACAGTAAAATTTTAATTATTTTTGTTGATATAACTTCTTCTTGTATTTTGACTAATTTTTGAGTTTTGGCAATTTTAGCATATTATTAAATTTTCCCTGGTGAAGAGAGTAACTTCAGGTGTTGCAAGCTTCTCCAGGCTGTAGGATTTCTGGCGCCGACGTTGTGGTTGATCGCTTGCTTCATGGAATTCTCTCCATGACGTAGGTTATTGACGCACGTAGGTCAGCCATCACAGGGGGTTGCTTAGGGTATTGCGCCGCGAAACTAGTTCCACTATTGTGCACCTTTTGTCCCCAATTATTATATCTGTGTGGATAAATAATTTTATTTCAATGTAAAAACTATAAATTCAGATTTTGGAATCCTTGTTTATATGTTTAAGTGTCATTTTACTGCTTTTGGGAGAATTGGAATCTGTTGTATCACTCCACCAATGTGCGCTATTAGTTACCGTCGAGGGTTTATCAGTCGGGTAGTGATGGCGGAGGAGGAGAACGTCTAACTGTCATACTGGACCATATATAGTTATACATATATTCATTTGTAACTAACATTTAGTGGTGAGATGAACATAGCAACGTTACTAGACCAGATAAGCTGCTGCAAAATCAAACACTGGAAGTAATGCTGTGTCAAGCAGACAATCAAAAATTTAGGTTTTTGGCTGATCTTAGAATTTATTATTTGTAAATACGTACACGCCTGTACCTTCTGACAACACGGAAACTTGTTTTGTTTTCCGTAAAGTTTTAAAATTATGACACCGCCAAGATTAGAAAATGTTGTGCAAATTCATGATTGGCAGCAAACATAGTCCACCTCCTCACAACGGGCCGGTGTTAACTACCAAACAACAACACAAACACAACTACATCAGCCGCCACCAACACACAGTTGCCTGCTGATCCTCTCGGTGGTTGGAAGCTCCGCAACATCGATGCAGGCAGGCACAGGCACTACTACTGCTGCACTCCAGCACATCCTGCTCGTCATTCTTCCTTCCTGCATGAAATATACGTGTGCTGTACATTACGCATAACTAAACTACGTCAACACAAGCTGCGCTACGTAATAACTCTTGCCACAATAGTGACAGAATTGATCAAAACATGAAATATTCTGATGATACAACCTAACAACACACTGTTTCACAAATTGTAATCTCTCCTGGAAACCACAACATAAATAGAAACATTCAGTCCAACCATACACTCATAACCTTTATGACAGTGTTAGAAAACATATGTTTACAACAAATATTTTCATTAAAAAACTTTGAAACATTGTGGTAAATCATAATGTTAGTAATAATTGTACCAGTGGGCCAAGGTTTTAATGTGCATCTTATTTCACATTGCAACTAACATGACCAGGGTCGCGTCCAGGCACAGTACTACGATGTTACATAAGTACCTGTATGTTCATTTGTCATATCTTATAAATTTAACTTGCATTGAGTTCTTGACGTAATGTTTCATGTTGAATAAACTTCATTGTAGACTAGCCTTGTTGGGTGTCTAACAATTTGTCTCGAGCTTTGTAACTTATATACGTAAATTTTTGTTAAAATTCTTTTAGTTTTGATGTTATTTGAAAATAAGTAAAATTTCGACTAAAGCATGCCACTGTGTTGATCTGCAATCAGTCTGATTGGTGCTTAGTTCAGTGGAGAGAAGCACTCCAGTCTTGGGTTTTTCCCGGGGGTTGAAGTGACGTAGGAGCGGCAAACACCCTCCTTCCCCTTCATTTTCCTGCCAGTTGGTGACACAGTTATTTTATTTTATTAATTTGATATTGATGTTTATCATAAGAAAAGGTTTCGGAAACTGTGTTTTACACATGTTTAGAAGGCAGTAAGCAGAATACTTTGAGTTGTTTGGATGCATGTTTATAATGTTATTTGGGTCCCGAAAGTCACTGCCATTTTGGGCAAGTCCTTGTTCTCGCGTGGGAGTGCGCGAGATGAGGGAGAGAGCGTCTTCAAGTAGCGGTGGTCCAGGGCGGACACACACAGATCTAAGGCATACGGGATTAGTGCAGGGGCCAGAAGGCCGTTTGCTTTGCAAAATCTTTTGTGGGAGAGATTTATTTTTTTGTATTTATTTAATTATTATTACAGAGGCCCACCGTTTTTTTCTGTTGCATTTGACGGACTATTGGGTAGTATGTTTTTGGGACCACGCGGTAGTGTGCCATTACCTTGTAACGGTACATTTAGGTACATTAAATCTGCTGAAAAAGAAATAGTCATAAATTTATTTGCTTTGTTATCGATGCCCGTCTACGAACCATCCGTTAAACGACATAAGAAATTCTCCTGCTCACCGCTGGCTTATGGAGTAGAGAAGGTTTGCTACCCGTTGCCGCGGAATGAATTGTTTAATACCTCTACAATATAATGGACATTTAGAAGTTTTGTCATAAAAAGAATTTCAACTGCAGGTAGGGAGGCCCCTTAACATATTTTTTCTAGCATGTGGACTATAAACAGGGGGTTTATTCTAAGTTTCTCGGCACAAAGTTTATGGTCGTGAAGTTTCAATTCCGATCATATTTGGGAAGTTTGTAATTCTAAGTAAGAAATGGTGTCTCGAAAGCTTTTGATTGTCGTTTATCAACGATCGAAATGTTTCGAGTGCCTCTGTGCTGTCGACATCTGTTTCACGATTGGGAAGTCTAGTTAACAAACATGGCGGACGGAAATGTGAAGGTTACGTTTATTATAGATCGGCAAAGTATTTATGAATCTCCGCTCTCTAAACGTCGTGCTTGATGTAATAACATTAGTGTTTCGTTAAAGTCATAGTTTGAAGTGCGGCAAAGAGTTGACTCAGTATCTCACTTATCATAAACCACATTGTGGACGAGGAGGGTGGCTTGATGCATGTAAATATTATATGCACAATATGTTTCACATCCCCACTTATTAAACGTAACTAAACACTTCCATAGCGCATACACAAATAAAAAAAATGTTAACATAAATACTCTGTTACGTTTGTTAACTATAGCTATTTTAGTCTACAAGTAACATATGCAGTTAGTTGCATGGTTAGCATTTTGGCTTTGTAACCTAGAAGTGGTTATGTCTCGGTTCAAATCTTCTTAGAGTTTGTATTTTTTTTATTGAGCTTATTACGGTAGAATACATTTTAATATTCCAAAGCAATAACCGAATTGTGTTTAAGTTGTATTTTTATGTTACTGTAATGACTGTAAAGGAGCAAATTACGACATGCATATTTTAACTTAAGTATAGCAATATTTTACCGATGTATGCAATGAATTTTACTGCATCTTAAATAATATTCGAAGTGCTAAAACTATGCAAACTCTTAAGTATTTTATGCAATTCAAGTACTATGTTAAGTAATAAATCATTATGAATTCGCATATTTCGAAGTGATAAGTAGTGTAAGTAGTGCAGTGGTTAGAGGCGTTAGGGTGCTAGTTCCTGCAAAATATTAGTTTTGAAGTTCAATTCGTCACAAAAACGCGATATTTTTTAATATGTATTACAATATGTACGCTATATTCTAGCGTTGACAAGTTATAAGTAAATTAATTTTCAAAAGGTATTTCTATGATTTTTTAAAATTATTTTACGTTTCTGGCATGTTAGTGTAACAATAAAATATTTTGCCAGTGGTTATACAGACTTTTTGTTCTTGTAGTGTATATTTGAGCTCTGACTATTTATTAAGACACGCATATACATAGTCGGCTTATTAAATTTTCTACGAAGTGTTGTAATTTAATATTGTTCGGCGAGTTCCTAGCAGCCATTAATGTGGAGAGTTGTTCTGAAACGAAAAATAGTGCCAACACACTACGCACCAAATATCCCGTGTAAATAGTTTCAAAAAATATTCTTTATTTTACTTAATAAGAATCCCAACATCAGCAAGTTACATTCTTACTGACTAACATATTTAATTATTTAACTTAAAAGAGTAATATTTAGACCAAAAGTTATTTTTCATGTAATTTTTTCGTAGCAATTTCAAGTATTTATTATTGTACAGTTGGTTGTTAACTGTAAGTTAAGATGGTTGAGAAAAATGCTAGAGGGGGAAGTCGATAATCCGAACTTTGCCGAAGTGAAGAGGTGACTTATCAACCATTCACTTAGAATACCAATTTTGAGTGTTTTCTTTCTCGATCATTTGGGGCGCGGTCTCTCGGGATAGAGATCGAAAGGTAACGATAGACTTCTCGAGAAACTTAGAATAAAGTCCCAGAAGGGGGAGGGAGGGGAGAGCTGGGGGGTCCTTCCATGGAAAAAAAAAAGTGGTGGATACCGGTTCAGTAGTGTCACTGGTATCTAATGAAACATTTCAAACAAACTGGCCTCATTTGTAACTATACAGTGTGGACACACAGTTGCGTACATATTCAGGGGATGTGTTACCGGTAAAGGGTGGTGTGATGGAGGTGTGCTATGAAGAGCAGAAAAAACTCTTGCCAATTTTGGTGGTGGACTCAGGACGACAAGGACTACCTTCATTATTGGGAAGAGATTGGCTGAAGCATTTACATCTGGATTGGAATAGTATCTGTATGGTGGTTCAGGATTAAGGACTTCACAAAGATGTACAGGAAGAAGGGCTACGTAAAGATCTGCTGAAGACATTGCTGACTAGGTATGCAGAAATATTTGATGGAAGAATCGGAGAAATCAAAAACTTTCAAGCAAACTTCACACTTAAGGAAGGGGCGACACCAGTATTTCTGAAGGAACGGGCGGTGCCATATGTTCTGAAGGAGAAAGTGGATAAAGAACTGACTTATTTAGAAGAGCAAAATATATTAGAAAAAGTGGTGTACAGTAACTGGTGGTGGTACCAAAAGCTAGTGGAGAGGTCAGAATATGCGCAGATTTCAAGTTGACTGTAAACCCGCAGGCCGAAGTTGCACGCCAGCCCCTACCATGAATTGATCTTTGCGTCCCTGGCTAATGGAGAGGTGTTTTGTGTTTTGGACTTGTCAAATGCATACCAACAGTTATTAGTTGGTAAAGATTCACAGAAGTTGGTAACCGTGAATACCCATAGGGGACTATATAGGTACAGAAGAATGCCATTTAGGCTGTCGAGTGCACCAGGTATATTTCAGACAGTAGTGAAACAGATTTTGCAGGATATTCCAATGGTTGTAGCGTATTTAGATGATATCACGGGGAGCTCTCTGACGAACTGTGCACATTACACTCAAAGCAGTGTTAAAACGGTTGGAAGAACATGGAGAGAGGGCAAAATGGGAAAAGTGCCATTTTCTGCAGAAAGAGGTGACATTCTTGGGTTAAATTATCAGTAAGGAGGGCATAAGACCAGCACAGGAATTAGGGAAGCCCCAAAATCAACATCAGTGTCACAGTCAAAGGTATATTTAGGGCTGATAAATTTCTATGCCAGATTTGTGCCATGTATGTCAGGTCGATTGAAACCACTATACAATCTGTTGGGGCAAGGAGCAGTATGGGACTGGAATGCTCAGTGTCAACAGATATTTGAGGATAGTAAACAGTGGATCCTCCAAGCTCCAGTCTTGATACCATTTGACCCGCAGAAACCAGTGGTGGTGTCAAGTGATGCCTCTCAGTATGGAGTCGGGGCAGTATTGTCACTCAGGATGCCTGACAACACTGAGCGACCCATCTGTTTTTCCTCCAAGACCATTTCCAAAGCAGAACAAGGCTACTGTCAACTACAGAAAGAAACCTTAAGTATAGTGTTAGCATTGCAAAAGTTCCATAAATACTTGTATGGCACGCATTTCACGTTGTACACTGACCACCATCCGTTGACTACCATATTTGCGCAGAAGGCGGCGGTTCCACTCTGGCGGCAGCCAGGTTGCAACGTTGGGCGTTGCTGCTGTCAGGAAGATGCATTGTCCCGGTTACCTTTACCACAGGCGCATACACTGGAGCAGCCAGTTTTTCAGCTCTACCCAGTTCAAAACCTGCCAATCAAAGCAACTGACATTGCTTGGGAAACGGAACAGGACAGTGTTCTAAAACGGGTTAAGAGCTACACCATGGACAGGTGGCCAAATCTGATAACGGATCCCTTACGACTGCAAGAAGGATGAGTTATCTGTGGAGGAAAATATTGTCTTGTGGGCAGACCAGGTGATTATTCCAACAGTGCTGCGAGCACCGGTGCTGCAAATGTTACATGAGGGCCACCCTGGTATTGTACGTAAGAAGATGCTGGGAAGAAGCTATGTGAGGTGGTCGGGACTTGACAAGGAGATAGAGGAATAAGTGAAAATGTGCAAGGCATGTCAGCTGTCCGCTGGGAGTCAGGCAAGTGGGCCAATGGTATCATGGCCTGAAACTTCTCGGGTGCGTGAACGGGTACATATTGACTTTGCAGAGAAAGAAGGGAACAAACTTTTGATATTAGTGGACACGTACTCCAAGTGGGTGGAAGTGTGGCCAATGACCAGTACGACAACTGAGAAAACAATTGAGAAATTGCGTACAGCATTTGCGGCATATGGAATGCCGGAAATGGTGGTAACACATAACGGGCCACTGTTTCGATCTGAGGAGTTTGGGCAATTCTGTGAAGCTAATAGTATTACTCTACGCTTGACACCCCCATTTCATCCACAGTCAAATGGTGCTGCAGAAAGAACAGTACAGATGGTGAAAAATGCACTTTTAAAGCAAGCCCTAGAGAATGCGGGTCAACTGGGGATGCAGTCGTTACAATATACTATTGACAAGTGGTTGTTTGCATACCGTAATACACCTCATTCAGGGACATGGAAATCACCAGCAGAGATGTTCTTAAAGAGAAAGCCATGCAAATTGCAGTTAATAAGACCCAGTTTACCACAGTACCAGAAAGGAAAGGGGAAGGAGTCAACCGAAAAAAAGAAACCACAGTTCAAGGTGGGAGATCCAGTGTTGGTGAAGTGTGTCCGGGGGGAACAAGCACGATGGAACCAAGGATATATTACATAAGTTATTAGTCAGGTGACTTATAGAGTTAAGGTAGGGGAAGTGGTGAGATTTTGCCATCGGGATCACCTTTGAGTGAGTCACTTGCGAGAACAGATACTGGAATACTCTCCAGGTGGGGAAGCAAGCTACACAAATCCATCCCAGAGAAGAGAGCAGGCAGTCACTTGGGCACCAGCTCCTGATGTGGCAGGGCATCACAAAAGATAGTGCAGAGAAATATAAACACAGAAGGGGTGGATTAGTACGGAGGATGGTGCAACCAAGTAAGAGCGTCACAACACAGAATCAGGAAGGGACAGATAAAATTTATGAGTGGGTTGTTTCTTTGGGTTTATATCCTGTGCAGAAAAAGATGTTAGAGGTGGATACAGCTATAGGAAGACACAAACAAGGGAAGAGCAAGATGATGATATAGAGGGAGAACAGAATGGAAGTGTCTGATGTAGTGGAAGACAGACCACCTCAAATCAGGATGAATTTATAAAACAAGGGTAATTAAGGCATCATAGTGTAGAGTACAGAGCAGGTGTACAGTTGAACCCTGCAACGACAACACCGGGCTATCACAATGCAACTATTACAGTATTATTGATCCCTGTTAAAATATTAGAAATTTTTTAAACAAGCAGAAAAGGTTATTTAAAAATGTGTTAGGTAGGATGCAGCAATAAAAGAGCACACCTGGTAAAAAACTGCGAAAGCCTCAAACAACGACTGTGCAAGCGCAACATGGAGAAAGGCAAGCTAAGTGGTGACTTGCTTCTTTTCCCCTCTTCCCTCTTTCGAGCACACACACACACACTACGTGCACTTATCTGTGCCTAGCTTGCTACAGCTTACATTTTTATTTTTTACTGCAGAGACCTTTGCGCCCTTGATTAGCAGCAAGGTAGGCCAATGAGAGGACACGTTAGTGTTTCCTTTATAACTCTTGCCATGTTCCTCATTACAGCCACATGAGCTGCTATTATTTCTTTACTGTTCAGGTAGGGTGGTACAGCGATCGACCGTATCGACACTTGACCGTAGACATTTAAACCACGCCTTAGTATTTGCTGTGGCCAACAGAAAGGAAGTTAGTTCTCCATCTTTATTTTTTGCTGATGAATAGCATGAGTCCTTCACTCCAGAAGGAGAGGAAGTATTTCTTCATTATTTCGACCGATAGAACTGAATAAACTAGGCCCACCCCTCTGACGCTATATAAAGCCTTAATCTAGAAAATCATACGCGCCAGCAGGCCGTATGCACCAGGCGGTCAGGCGCGACAGTTGACTGTACCTGCGCCAGAAACATGGAAAAGTGGCGTAAGTGTATATGGTAAACGTCTGTTGTGGCCTTTCTTGGCAAGAGTTTGAAGTAGCAATCACTGACTTAAGAGGGCATGGTACATAATTCAACGCTAAAAGCATTCATATATAACTGTATATTTCTTGAAGCCAATTTGCGAAAATTAAACAATAGCAATCCTGGACAATAGTTTAAGACAACATTTTAAACAAAATTGTTGCCAGTGTTACGAACTTCTGAGGCACAATCTCTGACGCCGGAACCTCGAGCATTTAACTGCGGCGCAAGAGATCACACATAACGAATTAGTAATTATGGAAAACTATTTACCCATAAAGTTGGCAAATACTATTTCAGCATTTATTTATCTACCACGCACTCCTGAATTCCAGTGATCACAGAGTTTCGCTCTTATACATTATAATTTTTAAGTTAACATAGTTCTAAACGAGAGTATTCATTACTTTTTAACAATTTTCTTAATCTTACTATGTCTGCTATTACAAAAGACTGGCTTTTTGTGCTGGATTGTTATCAGATTCGGAGGGATGTTGCAAAAACATGACCGATGGCAAACCGTTATCATTCAATGAAAATATGTCTGCAGTGTTTGTTATTGGCGTAGACTAAACTGCTGCAGTTGCTTTTACTATTAAATGTTTTTTTTTTTTTTTTTAAATATGAGCAGCATAGTAATACTTGAGGCATACACGAAGTGTTCTAAAAGCCTGCGCCTGCATCATAAATAAGCTTTTTACTGCTATATTTGTAATTTGACAGCATATTCTTTCAGTATTGTTCATATATAAAATAATTCATTTTATAAACGATGCCAAGGAATGGAAAAACCAACATCAGCTTTCAGGTCCTTGTTACAAATCAGGCTGCAGAGTGAGGTATTAAAAAACCCAGAGGTTTTTAATACATGCTTTATTTTACCTTGGATTAGTCGTTATGTTTCCTATAGAGTGTGTGTGTTTTATTTTACTAGCTGTGACTAAAGTAACCTACGAACAATTTTTTCTATGAACAATACCTGCTACCTATGCAGAAAAATTGTGTACAATTAAATTTTGTGCAACACATTCACTTCAAATCTAGTTTTACGTAAAGATGTTTCTAGAAGTCATTGTCCACGGCCTGCATAAGACATATATGCAAAATGCTTCTGGGTCTTATTTGATAAAATTCGTTTTAATTTGTTAGCTCCTTAGTTTTCAGATAAATTACGTTCTACAGATACCCTGTTATGCCTGGGTTGCATTTTGTTTACCTTTTAGAGTATTACACTATCATATAACCTACAAGGAAAAATTGGTTAGTTATCTTCTCCTCTTTGATATGTCTACACAAAACACAACCCTGAACACGTAATTTAAAGTTTCATTTCTTTGAAAAAATAACTGGTATTTAATTGTTTATGCTCTATTAAGTAATGTAGTCATTTATCATCAAATTGTATGTTATTTAAATATATGTAAAGTTATTTAAAGTACAGATCGACTGGCATAGTTGTCAAGTGAAGGTGGAAAAGACAGGAAGCTGTGCGACATGTTTAAGTCTTGTGCTCACCGGCAGTCAAAGAGAAGACCTTTATCACGTCTTATAAATGCTAACATATTTTACTGCTTTATTAATTTAAATCATATTAATCTCCGGTTACACAAACAAATGACTAATTTAAATGTGATAACCACAAACAGTTATAGATAAAACAAAAAA
This sequence comes from Medauroidea extradentata, assembly GCA_003012365.1. Taxonomy (NCBI): domain Eukaryota; kingdom Metazoa; phylum Arthropoda; class Insecta; order Phasmatodea; family Phasmatidae; genus Medauroidea; species Medauroidea extradentata. The sequence continues at coordinate 21,702 of PNEQ01051721.1, forward strand.
ATTATTGTTTCGAAAAGTTTAAGACTTTTCTTTTAAAAATGATATGCATCTTTTCGCTGTGGAATTAGTTACGTGAAATGTCATAACCAAAACACTACAAATCACATGTCAAACCATAAAAATTAAACATCTTAATCATTGATTTTGTCATTTACCTCACCTATTATGTATTTTGTGTAAATGTGGAAAGAAAGGTAACTGTAACTGTATGTTTTTCAACTGTAACTTCATGTTTTTCAATTTTTTACATGTTATTAGGACCAGTACCTGTAACGTAAATCCAAGTTTGCTGCTCTGTTAGTATAACAGTTCCCAAGATACAAATCTTAAATAATAGACATTTCAAAAAAAAAAAAAAAAGTTAAAAATTTTGGTTTTGGTTGATTTTCGGGCCAAATAATGCGAAAACTGCTTACCCTACTTGTAAAGTCATGAGAAATAATATGTATTACAGTTATTTAGCTTTAATTTTAGTACATAATTATACCTTTAGACCTATCAGTTCTCCCATTATGTGTAAAAATAAAAATTTTTGGATAATCACATCTTACAAGAAAAAAAGTAAATAATTCCAGTGATGATTTGCGGAAATTTTAATGAACAAAGAGCAAAATACTTTGAAAAAGGAATTGCATCTAATGTATTTCATTCATATAAATGAAATGAAATAACCATAAGATCATTCAACTAAAACACTGTCAAACCACCAAAGTTAAGAAAAAATGTTCTATCTCGTGTAACAACCTAACGTGAGCCTTCTCTATAGTATTCTTTGCAAACTTATTAGCATATTTTTAGGTAGCATGAATAGTTGGATGACATTTTGCACTAATCCAACTTATTTTTTTGAACACTGGTAGCTGATCACGAAAATTAACTTGCGATTGTGTAAAGCAGTTACAGTATTTAAATCCCAATATATTTAAGTAAACAAGAATACCCCTACGAAGTGAACTGTACCCTATAGCGCCTAGAACTCAACACGGCCTATTGCCTAGTTGTTGTAATGTCATCATTTATACAAAATATGGCGTCAGCAACACTTTCTGGGTGTAAACAGGACAATGCGTCTATGTATTATGACGATGAAGCTGCATTTTCAGGTACCTCAGTACAAATTCGTGAATGTGAAAATCAGGGCACTGAGAGTGAAATATATTTAGAAGATGCAGATAGTAATATTGTGATATACTCACTCGACACAAATAAGTCCCTTCAGATCACACTGATAATTGTAGAGTGGTTTAAGCTCAACCGTCAATAATGTCTACTTCCAGAAAAGTGGCAGGGGTGAGTCAGGTTGCACGCAGTTTTCCACCGTTTGTTTCAATCGAGGAGAACTGGGAATTCTGCTTTGGATTAGAAATTGTTTTACTCGCATTCAGTGGGTCCGACATCATCTCTGCCCTTGTCTGTCAGGGGAAAATCAAATTATTGAGTCTTCACAGAGAGGATCACAATCTGATAGATTTAGCTACAGTTTTTCTACGACCAGATGTTAGACATGAGGTTATTGCCAGAGCTGGAGAAAAGTGACTCGTTATTCCGAATAAGGGGAAGATATCCACAACTCTGTACATGGTCTACGATATTGTCGCAACGGTAAAATTTGAGGAATTATTTTTTTTAATTTTTGCTTTTTTTCTTTAGACACCTGTTGTTATTAGAATTGTCAGATATTTTTTTATTTTTTATTTTTCAACAATGATTTATTGTTAAGACACTTTGCTAAAGCCTTGGGGAATAAAGGCAGATTGTTTGTAGCTGTATTTTAGCTGTTCCTACAGCAGTTGATTAAGACAGTAGCCCGTACCACGAAGTTCGTAGAGTTCACTGCCTCGGTCGTAGTCAGTAAATTCCTAACGTGATTTTACTTGCTGTGTAGACGGGACAATGTCCAGGCTGTTTACTGTACCGAGCGGTCATTAGCCAGGGGCTGTCTGGAAATTTCGGTGGTAGTATGCCCATCTGGCACTTCTGCACGATTTCAGCGTTATTTCTTCCCCCCTGCCCTCCCCTGGTTGCGTCTGCGTCCACGTCCAGATGTTTCTGTGACCTAGTCTGTCGCAATCCTCCCGCGCGCTGCAGTTTTTTTTTGTGAGGACATTCACCGCTCATTGCCCAGCTGGGTTGTGATGTAGGAGAGACTGAGAGAGAACACGTGCCTGGAAGAGAGGCAGAGAGAGGGAGTTCGACTGGGCGAGTCCAACTAGGCGGTGTTGGGGGGGAGGCTGCGCCCGTGGGCGGGTCAATAAATTGTCAAGCATAGGCGAGGGGAGCGGGTCAGTGTTTGGCGAGGCACCGTTGTGGCAGGATGTCGGCGAGACGGAGAATGGGGAGCTGGGCGAGACGGCGCATAAAATCATTAAGATGAGTATAGTTTCTCTCTATTTCTTTTTTTTTTTTTTGGCTAGGGTATTTAGTGATACTTAGTACGAGAGCGCAGGGCAGTTTGGAAGGAGCTGTTATTGAAGCTATGTCTTGAAGGCAGCAGGTCGGGCAATCGTACAAATAGAGTCAAGTACAGGCTGTTTTGTTTGTTGACATCTTCTCGGGTAAGTGAGGTTAGGCATTTCTTTATTTTTGTCGCATCCGGCGGTGTTGTGTTTTATTTGAATACATTAATAGTGGAAGGTTCATCCTGTTCACTCAAAGTTAATAATTGTAGTACGTGATAGACGATTAATTTGTGGAAGATAACTTGTCCCTCCAATCAAATAACTTAACTGTAAAACTAATTATTTCCAGTTCTATTAATTTTTGTAAGAACAACTCCCATCAACGAACTGAATTATTCTGAATATTTATAATAGAATTCAACGTCTAGAACTTATAAATACTGTTAAACATTAGGTGATCTATCTTTTGTAATAATATCTTCTATAATATAAAAATGAATCGCAAAATGTGTTGGTAAGCACATAACTCAACAATGCCTAGACCAATTTGGCCAATTCTTTTTTTAAAATGTTCGTTGAAGTTCAAAGATGGTTTTTACGGCGAGAAAAATTCGAATAATTGCCGGGAAAAAAACCCCCCCAAAAACAGTAGTTAATTTGAGCTTTATTGCTATTGTTGTTTAAACAATGTAGGTATGTTCCTGTGATCGAGGCCTTAAGCATTCACTCAGGTATTGTATAAAGTTTGGTGTGTGGGAGGGGTGGGGTTACGGGTTCGTATCCCGTGCAAGACTTTGCGATGGGAATTACATGACATCATACAAGCGTACTGCGCGTGCTCTTTAAACTGTTATTGAGTATGCTAGCTTTTAAATGACGGGCAGCTGTTTTGCAGTGGAAGCCGCAGCCGGGCAGCTGTTTTATAGAGAAATAAAGATGAATTAAAAAAAAAGTTCTGCAATTAAAGTACGCTTAATGCAGTGGACTGGACAAATCTGTTTGTATTTGATGTTTTAAAGATAAACAGTGAATATAGTATAATGTAGAATATAGTATCACCATCACTTAACACGTAACTAAAAGTTAGTTACTCTTTTCTATAGTACACGTGGGCGAAGCAGCAAAGGGACAGCTAGTTTAAAAATAAAACTGTTATTGTTTTACTAATGAACTTACTTTCTTTTATTTCTCTTTCAATTTACTTATAAATATTTTTGATAAACTGCCCGCCTCTCAGTAGTCTAGATAGTAGAAATTCTCTATAGTAATTTAAGTGTAAACTTTTAAGTAGACCAGCTATTTATTACTATTTTTCACCTCTGCCTATCACCCAAAGATCCCTTTTTCCTCTCAAGTACATTACCCCCCCCCCAGCCAAGCGACATCTACCCCTAACCTCCAAATTCTACCTATATTTTTAAGTTCACCCTCAAGTAGTCCTGACACATATTTGGCGGAGTCGCTGGTTAGTGTTTGGTTAAGGATTTATTCTGATGACCAGGTATCAGTTTATAGGTCTTTATAGTATTGTTATCTAGTATATATATATATATATATATATATATATATATATATATATATATATATATATAAGTCAGTGGTAGCGTAACTGTATCTCATCTAGGAAAAGCGTGAGAGGTCTTTGCGTAAATGGAAAATTAGTGGAGTAACGGGTCGTGTACTGGGTGGTGCGTGCGCATCCAGAGGGAAACGGGGAGGTAGAGCTGGCGTGCGTAGTTGCGTCTGTTATCATCCTGAGGAGCGGCCTTGAGCAGTATCTGCGCGGACTCATCTGTAATCTGAGCTACACTACAAGGAAGTCGGCGGCCACATGTGACCATTGTCTGTGCGATAGTGTAACAGAAAACTATCCACAATGGGAAGAGCGAAGTGTAAAAACAAAAGACTGCCATTATATAGCCAACGGAGGTCTGTCAAAAGGAAAATACAGAATGTTCATGTAGCTAAATTTCCCAGGCATACAGCATGTTTGTATGTATACACCGTGACAGAATGTCATCATGTCTTCAGGTAGATAAGCGTGTAACGGTTGTGGGTTTTACTATACATCTGAGATAAATTAGGCCTAACCATTGAGTAAAACCTGTCTTTACTCACTGGTCTAACTACGCAGTACTGTAGAGTCTATATCTGAAATAAGTAGTGTGTTGATGTACCGAACGAGTGTTATTGGTTTTGTGTAAGACAACAAATGCAATCGTAAAGTAAATGTAGACAATAAATGTATCTATAACAAGCTATATTTCATGGGTGAGATTTTGTATTATGTTAGCCGTAATTCTCATGATACTCCGAATTGTCGGAAGAGTGACGTAGGTTTCATACTCAAGACAGTTTCATTCCATAAGTCTAATTTTAACTAAGGGAATGTTTTAAAATACCTTTATAAGACTCTACCAGTTGGATATATATTCATCCAACGCTGTATATTTTTCTGCTAGGTATAAGAAGAAAAAGGTGCACGTATAAAAGACTCGTGGCTGTCATTTAGCTCGAGTGATTATCTGATATGCCATAACTGAACTTTGAATTACTTTCATCGATTGAGAAATTATTTGAATGAACTCCATGGCCATTTACTGGATAAATAAAACAAGTTTACTATTTCATTGTTATATTTATACTATTTTTGTACTTAAATTGTAGAAAATGTTTTCTAGACACAAGTCAACATTAACTAAAACTGTGAACTTTGCAAAATGTATTCTATTATGTATCATTATTTAAAAAATATTTGACATAGGGCCTATTACATTTATATGTTTCACCTGAAATACAAATATTTTTGACTAATGCGAAAAGGCAGACCCAGAGGTAAGGAAGTTTGAAAACACAACTTCCTGTTTTTTTATTTTAAAGTGTGTTACATTTTTTTCGTTACACCAAATAATGTATTTGTGACCTTGAAAATGATTACTTTTCCCCCCATAGATGTTCAAAAATAATTTGTTACAATATCTATAGGCCTGTCACAATGAACGAATTTTATTTGAAACCAAAATATCTAGGGGTTTCCGTGGTGGCTTTGATTGTTACTGTCGAACTAAAACGAGCTGGCAGTTTGTGACCACGGTGTCTCTGACGTGTGTTGCGATTTGCGAATGGGCAACACGTCTCAAATAATTTGCTAACTTTTTTGACCGGCAGGCCAGTATCGGTGACCGTATAGTGAGAAACATTTTAAAACACTAAAGTGATTGTTCCATGGCATTAAACAGTCTCTCTGTCCCTCTTTCCTAGTATTATGTCATTAAAAATATATGCGTAGTTATTCGTAATTGATGCTCGTAGTTGTTAAATAGCTTTCAAATGTCTATCATAAAAGTTGACATGTATATTTGTTCTACATCACTGTACCAAATAAACACTACTTACCATTTAAGGAAATATAAAGTAGAAAAATAAGGAATAACTGTTATTTTTGTAGTCACTATTTCGTTCTGGTTTGTATGCAGGCTGTTCACGGTTGACAGAGCACGTTTGTGGATTCTGATGTTATCACTTGGTTTAGTTTTTTTAAAATGATAAATAGTGTAAGAATGAGTGAATTAATAAAATATTTGAATTCCTAATTTCTTATCTTAAAAATTCGCTAGAGTAGAGCATAAATACAACTAACTATGGCAATGTTAATTTTATATGTATGCTAAAGATATGTACTATAGGCCTGTTTACAACTAGAACATAAGCGATGCTTTAAATAGTGTTCAATAAACCATGGACAGTCATTAAATGGTTAATATTTATAATTCTTAATGTCAGTATTCAATTTTGCGTTTAACGACGGAAATTGTATAGCCACTTCTTGTTATTAAATATCAGTAATCTTGGACATCATAGTGTGGACCTAATTGTGCGGGAACAGAATTTTCAAACCTAGTTACGTTTTCCCCAAGCTCCTTACAATGGAACACGATCATTCATTAAAATATTCATACATTTGGAGAATTGGAGTTAAATAAAGAGGTGGAAAACGGTCTTCACTGTCAGTGGATTTTCGAATGTTCTGCCTGCCTTCGTGAATACACAATATATAATGAAGAAACTGGCTATAACGATCTTAACAGTGCAAGTACCTGGACTGCAGTTACCTCGCGTATAGGATTTTCCCAATTGGAGAGCATCACTTGCGATATTAGATGTTCCAGCAATGAGCAACAACAGTCAACACTTACATAAAAATGAAGCAGCAATTGAGAAGGTTTGTATTACAACACGTGTTGATACTATACGAGACCTAAATACCATAATTCATAATTTTAAAAAGTTTGTTATGTTTGCAGGTGTGGCTGCAACACCCCATGCGTCAATATCTGAAACAGGTGTTGAAGAATAACACAAAGCGATAGAAAAAGGAAATGTTGATGCATACGGCGTCCCATTTATCTCTCTAGTGGATGGTGGCAGAGGCAGACTAAGTTACGAACACAATTACAGCGCTGCTTCTGCTGTAGTAAGTTAACTTACGTACAGTCAACGAACTGAAAAACATGTTGTCAAACACTGCGTACTGCCTTGCCCAATGGCTGGAATAACAATTGTAGTCGCACAGACAAAACTAACTAACATTCAGTTGTGTACCATTTCTCCAGTCACATGCAAAATAAAAATATCTAACAATGTTTAAAACCTATATCAGAATTTCCCTGTGTGAATCGCATGTAAATAATTTTTCTCTTTTCACATGAATCCGTAAGGGCAATGTCAGCTATTTATATCATTCCCGTAGATAACTATGCATGAAAAACAACTCTGATGTGGCTGACTACAGCATGACCAATGTGCATAATGAAATAGATTGAAAATATTAAATTTGGCAATAATTTAACACCGCATGCTTGAATTTGAGCACCCACAAAAAATAGAAATAAGAGCTTAAAACCACAAAATCTACAAAAATGGAAAACTGTAATTTTTATAATTTTTAATATAATATCTAGGCCTCTATAACAACCGAATTTAAAAAATACTCGTTTTTTCAAGCAAAAATAATTTTAACATCAGTAAACCTCTCGCGCAGAGATTTTCGGATACTAAAATTATTTTAAAATCAAAACTTGAGCATTTTTTAAATTTGGTTACTACAGAGGCCCAGATATTATCATATTAAAAATAATAAAAATTTAAGTTTTCCATTTTTGTAGATTTTGTAGTTTCATCCCCTTATTATTTTAAAACCTAGTTTTTAATTTATTATTAGAAAGTAAAGCATGCCACCGCATAGTGCTATATAAATAAACGTCCGCTGATGAAATATTTAATCGGAAAAATATCTCATCGAATTTTGATGAGTAGTTCAGAATTTATTGACGATTTAGTATTCCAGTCGTCCGCTTGACATTGAACCTTTCCATAGCCTTTAACGACAACATTTATGAACTAAACCAAAGAATTTTTGTCTTATACTTGCACAAACAACTCAACTGCTAGTTTTATTCTGACTGAATGGTACGTAAGCGTGATTCAGCCACGAAAATCACTATCACCTGATTGTGCAAGTATGACGACTTACTGTATCACAGACTGCAAACTACTTCAACAGCATAAAATGCAGGCACAGGTTGCACTTCGTTTGCAGGTTGCCGACCAGACAAGAATTAAGTTTATACACAATTCCTTTCTCTTATATTCATAAAGTCTGAATTTTATTTAACTCCAAAATTTTATTTTTTTTGTAGAATTTAATACATACTTTTGAGTCGTTATGAAAGTAGTTTATATTTATAAATTTAAAAGCTTTTAAACTTTCTTTGTTTCACGCTGTGATAATCGGAGAGAAGGCAGGTAAATTATTGTTTCTTGAAGCTAGGAATAATACTGCTGTATTTGTGACAGTAATGACTCAACTGACTCTAGTATAAGGTCACACACATGTTACAAAAATAGGATTCTAATAAACTATCAACTGCAATGGAATAGGGCATAATCTTAGAAGCATCTCCATTCACTAATTAGTGTATGAAGGTTTTTTTGATCGTCTCGTAGAAAAAGCTCCACTACTAATTACAAATAAAACTACATATTCAGCTGAGTTTTATACGAGTCTCCTGGTCACATTTAATGCTTAAAATAGTATCAATTTTTTCGCAACGGGAATCATTTCAAAGAAGTTGTTAACGTCGCTGGATTACAACTCTTGCGTGGTCATTCGCGAGTACTGAGCCCATTCAAGACCCTGACTGGTCGGAGTTCAGGACAGACTCGCAAGATGCTGATCAAGCGTAAAATACAGCCCCGTGAAGCAGTCAAACGGCGTCTAGACTTGACTGCCCACGAAACAAACGAAAATACATAAAAGTGTTAGCTCCTCCAGATGAAGACTATGGACAAAATGTATTAGAACCTGAAGATACCGAGGTCATACAGCAAACATGCAAGCTTTTTGTCGAATATTTTCAAGTTACTGTATAAGAATGAGACCGAACTGCTGTGCAGACAGTTGCACAAAGAGAAAGTGAAAAATGGCATGTTATACGACTAGGTCATTTAACATAAAGTAATTATTGAGAGGTTTGTCAGCGGGAAGATTCCACGCGTTGTTGTAGTTTTGTCAAGCGACTTCTGTACAAACCTAATATTGCAACACTTTTTTTGGAGTATGGCATCCATAAAAAATACATCGCTATTAAGAGCTTCGAAGCAGACATAGTTTTGAATGTCGACAGGTGTGACATATTTGTGAATTTCATACGTGGTGATTTTGGTGCAAGTCTAGATGGTTTCGTTAGAGAGGAAAATGCTCTGGTTGAGGTGAAATGTGCTCCTTCTGCTAAGTCACTAGGCCTAATGAAAAATGCTAGACAGAAAAAGAACTTCTTTTGGTGATGACATCCTTCAATACATTAACACATAAAGACGCACCAATTCTTTTATCAAATGCAAGGAGCACAGAACATAACTGAGCACGAATTCTACTAATTTATAGTAATGGCATATAAACTGGAAAGTCTTCATACAGAAAAAATAATGACTGAAACATTTTGAAGCCAGGACATGATTCAAAAAATTGAAGTGATTTAATATGTATTGCATGTTGGCCGAAATCGCAGAACCTAGGACTTATTTCCCCAGTTCGGAATACAATTCGTGAATCTGTATTCATAACTGTAGTACAGAAGTCAGCGTACCGGTATCTTAAAAATGAAGAAGCAGAATGAGTTCCACATATAGACAGTGTGCATCATGTTAATTATACTTATCACTAAATATAATAAGGAAACATGTTTACATTTAGTTATTCTGTGTACATTTTGTCATTATACTTCTGAAATTTTGTGAAATTGCAAGTACAGTCATTATTGCATTAGTAGTCCTGTATGGATTTGTGCATTTTTATAATTTAACTGGAATAACTGGAGGTGTCTCATTTTAAACGATTCTGTATTTCTGTGTGCTTATTTCAAGAGAATCCGACGTTTGATTTCTTTACTGCAGTTTTTATATGCAGCAAGGCTTCTAAGAAAAGAAAAAAAAAGTGGTATGACTTCCACATTGACAGTTAGTGCATTTTCTTTACGTTACTGAATATTATAAGGAAATATATTTAAATTAAGTTCTTTGTATATATTTAACCTACTTCTGAAATTTGTTGAGCTTGCAAGAACAGTGTAAGATAATTGTAATTATTGCATTACTAGGTCAGCATGGGTTTGTGCATGTGTACGATTTTATTCGAAACATTTATTTGTCTAACGATTGCCAAGCTCGATTGACACTTTTTTCTGTGTATATGGTACATGTATTTTACGCATCTTTTGTTTCTAATATGTGTGTGTTTGGTATGGCTACCATTTAGAAAGTCAACGACTAATCTTCTTAATTAACATGTTTATAAGACTAATTGTCATAACACTACCACACTACGAAATTTTATAATATATGAAATATAGCATACACTATTTAGTGAATTAGATGGTACTAGCTTTCAAAATGGCACACCTGTAATAAAAAAATATCAAAACCTAATGCACATTACGTGTTCGTTGAGCGTACCAAATTTGGTTAGAATTCACTGAATAGTTACAGATATATACCATATCACACAAACAATTCAAATGGCCAACATTTTGAAAGACAGTGCAAAACATTTTTGAAAAGTATAAAAGTCAGGTCCTATTATTTTATAGAGTTTGGTTGAAATCGGTGCATGTGTTCAAAATATATTTGGGGTGGGGGAGGGGTCCATAACAAGCCACAAAAACAGACACACAGACAGTAAGGTAATCTTATAAGCCAATTTTTCCTTAGGAAGGCAGACTAGAAACTATTGTCTGTTTTATTTTTTTTTTCGTTCTTACCACCTGTTTTTGTCATGGTACCTATGCTGCATGACTTGCGAGTACCTTGCTACATTTGTGCATTTAAAGTAATAAGCTCATTTGTGGCTTGGTAACCTGTTCATGAAACAGTATGGTTGGTTGTCATATATTACAATGCCTGGTTGGTTGACATATATAACAATGCCTGGATGGTTGTCATATATAAAAGTGCCTGGATGGTTATGCAACATATCTACGGTTCATGAATATTACACTCAGAAAAGTTTCGTTGTAGAATATTAAATTTTCATATTTGTTCAGGTTCAAAAGGTAAGTATACAATGTTGTCGTAACTCGAGATATCAGCATATTTTTAGCGAACATTTTCAGCAGGTTTTCGATACGACGTTCGGTTTGTTTTATTTTTTTTTTAATATATTTATTTATTAACTGTTTCTGCGGGTGTTTGTCGTCTATTTTTGCTGTGTGCAAGTTCTGGATACTATGTTACTAGATAATGAAAGAGTTGCAAGTCTTTTTGTCCGGGTAGCACGTCGTTGCTGTCCTCTCGGGGCGGACTGATACTTATGTCGATTTGTCACTATGGCTCTTAAGCAATACAGTTGCGCGCACGGAGCCCCGGCAACTAACTGGAATATTAAATGCTGCGCAATCACTGTCTCTCTCCACTTACTACCCAAAGGTGTCTCGACCCGACGTACTTTGTGACTCGGTGAACACTTAATGGCGTCCCGACGCCCAAACCAACGACAATGATGGCGCTTCGGCCCACAATACTGAGCGTCTCGACGCCTAGCTTCGATGCCTGACGGTGGCACACTGCCCTACCGTCGCCGTGATTCGCCGACGACCTCCTCGCTTGACCACGTCCGTCCCGGACCGACGCCGGCTCGCTTCTCTTCCTGATTTGCGCCAAAAAACCCCCGTCACTTC
>PNEQ01051721.1:33433-48136 GCA_003012365.1 Medauroidea extradentata
TTTGGGCCAATCAGGAGTCAGCTTACACCCGATGGCCCCGCCTCTCGAGGACAACAATTCCGGCCAGAACCGTATTTATTAAATCATTGCTTAATTTCTTGTCACTATTTACATTCATTTACATAAAATGGTTCATTTACTTGTTCACATTATTGATCTCTTAATTACTACATATCTATTACACTGTAACAACTGGCAAAGCCATTGGCTGGACCCCTCCCCTCGTGACCAGCTAGGGAGGTGGTTCGAGCGGGGGTGGGGTGAGGTCCCAAGACACACTATGCACCTGCTCGTCTCTCCCTCGTCTTCACAAGGACAAAATATATATACAATTTATTATTTTTAACATAAAACTTGGTGTAGTAATGGTATTTCGATGAGAACTATTGCAATGTGATCGTGATACAATGACGAGGAGAATGAGTGGTCGTAAGACATAGTTATTATTGCACATTGATTTATGATGGTTGACACTGATGACTATTTAATATACTAAATCGGGGTGGCGACCATATGGGCCTGTCACATCGAGTAAAATAATAAGAAAGGCCTTTAGGTCACAATTTTTAACAGGTAAATCAATGAATGTGTAAAACATTTAACAATTTTGTAAGAATCTCCATACTCCGTAGGCCAAGTGCTAGATATTTCATGAATTTTTCGCAAATACTTTGTGGAACAAGCGGGTGAGCGATTGGTTTCGTCAGCTCTGCAGCTGAGTTCAAGCGCAGCTCCGCAAGTGGGGTAAGGTCCGTCCGTAAAGGCTGCAGCTGCAGGTGTACTTGCTTCGTTCTCTGCGCGTGCTGATGTGGCAACAGCGTACAGTTATCTGCTTGCGCGCCGTCACCCTATTCGTCCGAGCCGGCCACCCCTCCCTCCCTGCCGTCTGCAACCCTATCTAGGCGATGATTTCAACAAACAACGCTCTCAGAGCCGCCCGTTAACGTAATTCTACTTCTGCTTTCCCATTTCCTTTAATTGTTGTTTTTCTTTTTCTTTTTTTTTTTAAATTCTTCTATTTAATATATTTAGTTTTGCTGTGGAAAACAATACCCAACCTAATGTCAGAATTTTTTTTTAAATTTTGAGAAAAGGAAAAAAAAAAAAAAAAAAAAAAAAAATTGTAAGGGACCGTAAGTAATTGTGGACACCCAGTGGGTAGTTTAGTTTGCTACTCCCAGTAGCTCGCCGCTTGCCATTGGCTAGTTGCCGTCAGGCGACAACTCAGGTGTCAGCCGCGTGCTAGCCGGCCCGCCCCCGCCGCGTTGTAAGAGTGTTCAGTCATACGCCCGCGCAGTAAGACGTGCTGTGATGTCCGTTGCTAGTTAGCAGTCTGAGCAGTCAGACGTGTCTTTAGTACTAGCATGACAAGTGTGGTAAGACGTCCGCGTGTATAGACGTAGGCGCGCAGTAATGAGAGCACGAGTACTAGAGACGCATGTAGGCTAGAGACCTAAGCATGGGCCGCCGGCGAGCACGCGTGAGTGCCCCACAGCAACGTCACCCTTGCTGTATAGTGTGTGGGACATTAACACGTCAATAAATGGGTGAGACGTGCACCGTAACGTACTACGATCTTGTTAATTGTGGAGGAGATGAGTAAACAAATTTTATAAAATCATGAGTCGTTGGCTAGACTTTCAAATCAAGTAACTGTAGTAAATAATGTCATATAGGTGATCTATTTGGTAAAGTGCAAATAAAATTTAATAATGTAACCAGTTTCTTAAATCAATTTAGGGATACAATAGAAGATAGCCATTCAGGTTTCATTCAGGACCTCTCGCAGGTACATCAAACACAATTATTAACTGCTGCCCTTATGGCTAAGCAGACACATACACTTTTCAGGATTGAGATATTGGATCAATGCCGGTCTAGGAAAATCCCAGCTGTTTTGGTTACACCAGATAATTTGAAATAAAAACTAGAACACTTAGCAAGTATAATTGAGCATGATGGTTACCGTTTAGCTATTCCTGCAATACAAGTTCAGACTTATTATCATTTAAAAATATGTTCTTGCCAAATTTTTGAAGAAAACTTGTCCATTAAAGTCAAGATCCCTAGAGTTAAAAGAGTCTGATTGGAAATTATATGATTTTGTAGCTATACCTTTTAACTGGAAACAGTCTATTTGTACCTTACATCATGAATCCATGTTTTTGGCAGTTAGTGGTAATGATATCAGGACCATACGAGGGAGACAATTGAAAGATTGCAGACAGTTTGAGGATAATCTTTGTTATGTTCCACGAATGTCAGGAGATGCTATTGTAGGGACCCTATGCCCAAAATCTGTATTTAAAGGAGCAACTGCAGAACAATTGGGGGAAGTGTGTTCTTTTACATGTCAGAAAGGTTCTCATCTAGTGATATCACATGCGGGTCCAGAACAATATTTTCTCACCAATGCTAAGGGTAAACTAGAGTCAAATTGTACTTTGAGTAAAAATGAGACGAGGATTTTGTCGGGTAACAATCAACCGGGAGCAGTGGATGTCTCGGTGCCATGTGATTGTAGGTTGTACATTAATGGATAGTTAAGTATAGGTGAAACCTACCCTTGTGATTACCATACAGAAACTCAGTTTGAAATCATTCACATTATTCCGGCCTCATGGTCTAAATTTAAGAAACTTCATTTTCCAGCGCATCTTTCTTCAAAACACGCTGTATTTCCTACTTTTCGAGACTGTTTAGAGGAAAATCGGCCTTCAACCATCCCACATATAAATATTAGCTATCAGACTCATGGGTTGAACCATGTAAGAGGGATGTTGGATACTCCAATTGGATTTGAGAACTTTTATATCAGACATTTTCAAAGCATATCTTTAGGATTGGTCATTATTGTATTGTTGGTAATAATTTTTAGAAATCCTTTTTTGATTGGACTTGGAACGATGCCCAGAGTGGATGCAATGAGTGCTAAGACAGCTTTGAACCTTGAAATAGGAGTAACAGTGGTAATTGTTATGTTAACCGTCATATTTTTAATGTGCCTTTGTTAGAAATGCTATAGTTTACTAAGATGTCAGCGGGAAAGGCCCGCTGGAACAGACCCTGCAGTGAGTGGGTCAGTTAGAGAGACTTTGGATGAAAATATTCTAGACAAATTGCGAAATAGTGGTAGGGTTAAAGCCACAATGAGAACGACAGAGGGTACAGAGATTGAGTTGTGGTTATCGTTGAATTAAAAGAAAAATTGTAATGTAAAGTGAGTACGACAGTAGCAGTATTGTTACGTAAGAATAGAAAACTTTAATTATGATATAGAGATTTAATAGTTAATAATAACATAAACCTAGTGGAATACCATTGTGATCTCATGATGTAATCTGAGCTAAGGCTATTGTGAATGGAACATATTTTTATTCTTTTTGTTCTTTCAGATTTAAAAGAGGTATTTTAATTTGTACGTCAAAGTGAGAAAGTCTGTAAACTAAAATTATTTTAAAATTTTTCAGAATTAATGGTTGAACTTACCCGGAATGACCCAATAATAACAAAATGCAGAGAAAAAAAAATATTTTTTTTTTTTTGGTCTATGGGAGAACCTTTGGTATCACGTTTTGTTTAGGTTAGACAATTTATAATTTTCCTTTTTTTAAGAATTTAAATATGTTTATGTCTTTGTTGATTTTAAAAGGGGTATAAATGCTAGTTATCTATATATAGGTGAGGGAGAGAGTTCAGGCAATTACATTAGTTCTCGCAGTATCTTGTGAAGTTAGAGAAGAAACAGTGATTTCTGCTGTGTGTGTGTTTGTGTATGTGTGTGTGTGGACTTCCATGAACTGTCTCTCTACCAGTCAAGGGGAAGCACATACTTTATTTTGACTGCTATGTGGACAGTCGTGTTATCTCCAGTGTGACATGTGGTCCAGAGGAGGTTACCTGTGGGACCAGCAGCACAGTGCTCGGTGGTCTTGGAGTCTGTGCGTGGACTGTACTGATCTACCCAGGGTGCCTAGAGCGGATTGAGTAGAGGGATAGAGTTCCAGCCCTTGTCTGGACTGTGGTATGATGGATTTTCCAGGGTCTGATGCACTCTCCCTATGTCGCTGGACTTGGGTAGTGGGAAAGACTGTTGGATGATGTTTATCTGCCATGGAGGGTAAACTGAATCCAGAAGACTGATGGAGGAATGGACTGATAAAAGACTGTTCTTGTCAGCAAGCACCTGGACTGTAGCATACAGTTGCTTGCGTTGGCATGTTAAAGACTGCCCACTGGAAGAAGGTTAAGCGAGATGTTTTTTTTTTAGAAGAGTGTGGATCGTTTGGCATTTGGAACTGTTTCAAAACAATTAGTACGTAACCAAGAAGTAAGGAACTATAGTCAAGAAGATTATTAAGGTTAGGGAAGTTTTCTGTCGTGCCTGAAACTCTGTTTGCTGTAAGTTTTACTACAACTTTTATGTTTTCATTATGATTATTTTTGTGTAATGACATGTTTGATAAGTTTGTTTACATATATGATAGAACTTTGTTGAGGATTAGGTATTTAAACTTGATTTTTTTTTGCGTGAAAAGTGTCGTGGTACTTTGCTTCTCCCACCAGATCGTAATATCTGTAATATTTTCAATTAAAAATAATACCTAAAGTAAATAAAATGACTGTGTCAAAACCTGTGGACTGTATAGAAGTGTTGAAGCTGCCTGAATTTGTTTCAGTTTTCCTCTTCCGCGATTGGGCGGAGTGGCTTGTGGTGTGGCTGCTGGACATGGGTCGTGCCGTCCTGGAGAGCTGCCCTGATGAGTTCTGTACACCCACAAGAATAGTGAAGATTGCAGTTGAAGGTCTCTCGGACGTCATGGGACATCCAATACGCCAGCGCAGCAAGTCAGTTCCACCCAAATTAAATCACATAAATTTGATGCTCATTCAGAACACACAGATATGATGTAAAGGAGTATGGACTCTTATTACCAACAGCCGAGACAGCATAAAAATGTATATAATGCTGTAAATCATTTTGGACATTATCAAACATCACAATGGGAGTTAGCTATTTGTAAATCTGGTTGTGAGGGAGGAGATAGCATACACTTGAACACATCGTACAATTTTTGTGGTTTCAAAGCTAATGTATGCAAATGTATAATAATTTTTCGTCAGAACCATATATGGATTTGTGGGATCCACAAATTTTGTATGGGTGGGATAGTGTCGCGACGGTAAAATTTGAGGAATTATTTTTTTTAATTTTTGCTTTTTTCTTAAGATACCTGTTGTTGATAGCATGGTCAGATATTTATTTATTTATTTTTTCAACACTGATTTATTGTTAAGACACTTTGCTAAAGCTTTGGGGAATCAAGGCAGATTGTTTGTAGCTGTATTTTAGCTGTTCCTACAGCAGTTGATTGAGACAGTAGCCCGCACCAGGAAGTTCGTAGATTCACTGCCTCGGTCGTAGTCAGTAAATTCCTAACGTGACTTTACTTGCTGTGTAGACGGACAATGTCCGGGCTGTTTACTGTACCGAGCGGTCATTAGCCAGGGGCTGTCTGGAAATTTCGGTGGTAGTATGCCCATCTGGCATTTCTGCACAATTTCCGTGTATTTCTTCCCCCCTGTCCTCCACCTGGTTGCGTCTGCGGCCACGTCCAGATGTTTCTGTGACCTAGTCTGTTGCAATCCTCCCGCACACGGCAATTTTTTTTTCTTGTGAGGATATTCACCGTTCATTGCCCAGCTGGGTTGTGACGTAGGAGAGGCTGAGAGAGAACACGTGCCTGGAAGAGAGGCAGAGAGAGGGAGTTCGACTGGGCGAGTCCAACTAGGCGGTGTTTGGAGGGGAAGCTGCGCCCGTGGGCGGGTCGATAAATTGTCAAGCATAGGCGAGGGGAGCGGGTCAGTGTTTGGCGAGGCACCGTTGTGGCAGGATGTCAGCGAGACGGCGCATCAAATCATTAAGATGAGTATAGTTTCTCTCTATTTTTTTTTTTTGGCTAGGGTATTTAGTGATACTTAGTACGAGAGCGCGGGGTAGTTTGGAAGGAGCTGTTATTGAAGCTATGTCTTGAAGGCAGCAGGTCGGGCAATCGTACAAATAGAGTCAAGTACAGGCTGTTTGTTTGTTGACATCTTCTCGGGTAAGTGAGGTTAGGCATTTCTTAATTTTTGTCGCATCCGGCGGTGTTGTGTTTTATTTTAATACATTAATATTGGAAGGTTTATCCTGTTCACTCAAGGTTAATGATTGTAGTACGTGAGACGATTAATTTGTGGAAGATAAGTTATCTGATTGGAGGGATGAGTTAACTGTAAAACTAATTATTTCCAGTTCTATTTCTTTTTGTAAGAACAACTCCCATCAATGAACTGAATTATTCTGAATATTTATAATAGAATTCAACGTCTAGAACTTATAAATACTGTTAAAACATTAGGCGATCTATCTTTTGTAATAATATCTTTTAAAAATAAAACTGTTATTGTTTTACTAAAGAACTTACTTTCTTTTATTTCTCTTTCACTTTACTTATAAATATTTTTGATAAACTGCCCGCCTCTCAGTAGTCTAGATAGTAGAAATTCTCTATAGTAATTAAAGTGTAAACTTTTAAGTAGACCAGCTATTACTATTTTTCACCTCTGCCTATCACCCAAAGATCCCTTTTTCCTCTCAAGTACATTCCCTCCCCCCCCCCCAAACCAAGCGACCTCTACCCCTAACCCCCAAATTCTACCTATATTTTTAAGTTCACCATCATCTAGTCCTGACAATGTCTTCTTCACGTCAAAGCACCAGATCATGCAAATGTTAACTTGGCTCCTCAAATACGCCTCAAATTTATTTACTGTAAGTGCAAGAATAGTGCGTTGTGTGCTCCACTTGCCACAAAGCAGGGCTTAAGCTCTGCTATGTGCAAATTTTGTGGACAAATAATTCCTAAATGTTCCTGTCATCCAGACTTATGACAAGACAGATGACGAAAATAACCTGGACAATCCACTCTCTGGAGAAATGCTGACGGACGGACAAACAGCAATGTGGCATGATGATTAGGTACAAAAACCCTCAAAGCTGACCAAATGTTGAAATCACACTTTTTTTACTGCGAATACTACCATTAATGTCATATTTAATCAAATTATTTCATTAACTACATAGTTCATTCCTTAAAAATTGAGTAATGGTTTTTGTTCATTAAAATTCTCACAAATCATCACGGGAATTATTACAATTTTTTTCTAGTGAACTGTAGTTTTCTATTTTTTCCCCACATAATGGGAGAACTAGTAGCTTAAATTAAAGCTAATTAAAATGACTACACATTGTTTCAACATCACAGATTTTACCTTTATTTGACTCAAAACTAGAACAAAACTAAAATCGTTCACTTTTATGTCTGGAACTATAAAACTTAGATAGCTGCAACATGGCTTAAATTGTTGAGAATTTAATGTTAAAATATTGGCAAACAACATTTTCCTTAGAACGTGTTCTAGTACTGATTATTGTTTCAAATTACTGGAATATCCTGTAAGTTAACCGTTCAGTTTAACACCACCACCCATCTTTGAGACCCAGTTACCTCAACCTCTGTTACCAACCTCCTACCACCCACTTCCATACTACTATCCTCTACCCCTTCACCTACCTATATCTTCAACCTACACCTACCTCCTACCCAAAACCTACCCTTACATATATAACAGGTAAAACAAGACAATTAATTTAGCAATGACTTGGTAAAGAAATGCTTTCATGTAACCTTAACGATAATTCATTTTACACGGTTCAGAAGGTAGTCCGTAACTTACAATTCATTATAATGATTAATGAAACAGTAAATAATTATTAGTTGATTGGTAAGCACTTATCAAAATGTAAATAGAATACTACCAACATGGCTTCATGACACTCGCCTAGATAGTAACGGAACAGATTAGGGTGAACACTTAGAGGTCCACATTTCACAGATACGTTATTTAACACGACAAGAGTACGCATAATATTTGGTTTATCAGTACATTTATGGGCACCATTTTGCTACGCAGGTATTTTAAAAATTCATCTTTAGGTCAGAAACGATAAAACCTTATATTTAAAAAAAAAATTGAAGGCGTCTTCTTTCCTTAAGGCAAAAAGTAATGCACTTTAAGCACGTTTCTAGTCTGTTAGGGAACAATATTTTAAAGAAAGTATTCCAAAGTGTTAAAATAAACGGGAAGAAAACACATTTTCCAGTCCGCGGAATTTAATCAATGCCATGAAACTATGAACATAACAAAACTGCTTTGATTTATTCCAGTCTAGATAATAACACTCTCTTCGAACTATAATATCTGAAAAACTGCTGACCATGTATACACGAAATTCAGGAATATCAGTGCACCGAACGTTACAGATCTTTCACTGACTTAATTGTGTAGCCATTTCTACCTACCTAAGGTTAAAATGAATTTACAATATAAGTTATATTCGGCTGTGTTCAATAACGTTTTTTAATTATATCGCTTTTGTAGGAAAAGTTATTTTTACATTGAGGAGAGGAGCTTATTGATACAAGAATAAAAATGAAAGGCAAAATTATGAGAGGATGTTTTAGAATATTTGTTGATATTAAAATAATAAGCAATAATTATTTCCAGAATATTTAAAATGCTGTAAAAGATTGAGTAGCAATATGGGCCTTACCAAGACGAACGAAAATGTCAGTGGTTACATATGTGTACGTTAAATAGGCAGTAAGCAAAACAGAACATAATTTGACATGCCAGTCTTTGCTCGCGCCAGAGCTCCGAGATAGGTAACGCTGTTACAGGCCGGATACTTTGCGTCGTTCCAATCACTTGTCACAAAAATAGTCTACCGAATGTCAGTTTTCAGGAGAATGTGTCAGCAAGAATCCCAGTCATCCCTCATACCACTGCCTCTCCTCTTACAACCTGCTTGGAAAGCACAGCTCGAGGAAAGGAAAGCTCATTCATTGTTCCAGCCCAGAGCTCCGCAAGGCTGTATCTAAATTCGACTGAACCCTTGCCCGCTTGCCCTTGCGTTCTTCGCGAGTTTTATGCTCTTGTTCTCTACATGAAGTAGGCATATCACCGGAATTAGACACGCTTGTTGGTTTGTATCTCGATTACTGTCCCATCGACTCGTAATGAAGTTCTTCTGTTTTTAAATGAATGCCAAGCCCGACATCTCACGTAGTAATTTATTTATCTACACCATGTAATAACAAACATGGGACAAAACGAAATTATACTGCAGACTAACCATTATATTAGAGATACGACTATTAAAATGCAATAACAAATCACCTGTAATAATAAAAGGATGCAAATACTTACAAGCTCTTAATATATTTTCTGTGTTTTTTTGAACTACCAATTTTAAAATGTAGGTTTTAGAAATGTGTGAAAAACAATTCGAACGACACAACACATGCAGCGAAATCACTTTGTGATATATCAATGCTTTTTTATATGTTCTTCCACATATCTCACGTCCTTAAACTGGCTATTCTTTAATTAGCACAAATATTGGTTGGTGTGCTTCTGTCAGAAATAAATATTCCAGCAATTTTTTAAAACCAAAATTCCTTGTCATGTTACAGTTTATTTGTGTTGTTAATGTATCATATTGTATAAAGTCAGCTTTAACTTATTTTATTAATAGGGACCTCGTGCACGAACAGTTTATTTATGTATATTTTTGTTGAGCTAATGTAATTTCATTTTATTTAATCTGGTGAAAGGATAAATGATTAAAATTTAATAATGATTCAAATAACTAGAGCAGAGGGTTATTCTAGAGATCTTAAAAAAATTATTCAGTCATGTAAAATTTGTCTATGCAAGTAAAGCCACCAAAATGTTTTTTTTTTTTATTTTTTAATCCAGCAGGGCAAGAAAACTGTGTACTACATGGAATCAACAACGTACGTTAGGAATTTTGCGGCTATATAGAACATTGTAGGAAACGTGAGAGGACATGTTACGAGGTCCCAAGACAAGGTTGGAGTGTAAGTTGAACGACGCCGATGTCTTTTGACGTCCCAGTTCATTCCAAAGTATGGGGTAAGGATCAAACTGCAGTAGGCGAGAGTTGCAGATTTTTCGTCCTCCTACCGAAGAATTGACGTAAAGTATGACACTCGCTTAAAAAAGCCTGCAGTGGAGAAGTAGTTTTATCGTCCACATTGAAGTTTCATTGAATACGTTGTAGATTTTGCTTGAAGTTGACTAGATTCAGCTTGAGTTAAAATTCACATGCTTTATTTTTTAAAACGCTCACCAGGAACTCTCTTTAAATGCTTATATTGCTCTCTGAGACTTACTGAGCAAATTGCAGTTGCTTAACTTTACTATTAGTTTTGAAATACATTTTAAACTAAATTTAGTA
Organism: Medauroidea extradentata; assembly: GCA_003012365.1. Classification (NCBI taxonomy): domain Eukaryota; kingdom Metazoa; phylum Arthropoda; class Insecta; order Phasmatodea; family Phasmatidae; genus Medauroidea; species Medauroidea extradentata. The sequence goes on from PNEQ01051721.1 coordinate 43,800, forward strand.
TTTTTTCATGTATGAAATATTAAATCAGTCCAGTTTATAGGGTTAGTTAAAGCTCAATGCAATTCTATTTCACATATTTAGAATTTTATGATTCTTTGTAAAAATTCGGTCTGTGTGCTCTTACACTACAAGAATCCATGTTTGTTTAAATATCATTTCTTGTTTTCACTGCACAATTTTACTATCTCCCTTTGTTCAAGAAAGTTTTTCTCTTTTTTCTTCTTAGAGTTATTAATTACACTGTTGCCATATACTATATTTATTTTATCCCAGAAAATAATTATCCGCAAACACCTATATGTGTGCGTGCGCGCACACATGCACGCACACACGGATGCACACATGCACATGCACACACACACAAACACCTTAAATGTATTTCCGATTAACTATTGATGTCTATAGAATCCTTCGAGATAAAGAGTTGGTTATCAATTCAAAATGTTGCTTATGTAAATACTCAAAAAGTAGTATTAGGGTTTTTTGAAATTTGACTCCCAAGGAGTAAAAAGGGGCAAAATGTGTTTTTTATGAATCGCCTATATCTCTGAAACACAATTGGCTATCGTTGTGATTTTTACTTTAATTAGTTACTTATACAAATGTCTATGACAGGACACCAAGACGTTTCAAAATTCTTTAATTAATGGGATGAAAATATGTGAAATGCATTTTCGATCATCCTTCCATATCTATCGAACCAATTGAGATATCGAATTACTATTTGTTTTAAATTGATGCTTTTGTAATTATCCGAAGTACCATTAAAATATGTTTTCCGAATTTGGCCCTAAACCGGTTAAAAAAAGAGGTAAAATGTGTTTTCGATTCACAATTGATACATATTGATCCCATTGATTGTTATATAGACACATGATTTTTGTTTAAGATTGATGATTACTCAAACACCTGAAAAGTAATTTCAGGAATTTTTGAAATTTGCCACCTAAAAAGGTGAAAAGGGGTGAAAAGTGGTGAAAAGTGTTTTCAATTAATAGTCGATATATTTTGAATCCAGGGGGCTAATGTTGTGTTTTTCACGTCCACGAGACACCAATCAAGTATTCTAAAACGTGATTCAAGGATTTTTCGAAATTTACTCTCTAAAGTGGTGAAAATACCTTCAATGGGTTTTAGATAAATCCTCGATATCTATCGAACCCGTCGAGATGTACAATTAATTTTATCTTCAGGGTGATGATTACAGAAATGATCGCAAAACGGTTTTAAGGTGTTTCGAAATTCGATTTCTCAGTACTATGCAAGGGTGATATGTATTTTTTAAGTGAATGATCGATTTTTATTCGACTGAACGGGCTAGCGTTGTGATTTACACTTCAATGGGATACTTATACAAATGTCTAAGATGTGAATTTAAAATATTTCAAAATTCGACACCCAAAAGGGTGAAAAAGCACAAACTTTGTATTCCATCAACCCACGATATCTATCTAACCAGTAGCGATATTGAGGTGTTGCTCACGTATATATGTAAGTTTGTTTTATTTTATAATATAACGTGATTATTAATAATAAAACTAAGTTGGTAAGATTCAAGGTACAAGATCAGAACAGCAGGAACGAGCAGCGAGAAATAACCTATACAGGAGTTTCACTCTACAGTAACCTATCGATACATAGTGTTGTACAACCTCTATGAGCCTCCATTCACAAATATTTAATTTTTTTAATTACATTTTATTTTCATGAATTATTTCGACGTTACGTGACGCAGTTGTTTGTTACTCCGGTCTAAATTCTGGGAGGTTCTGGGCTCGAATTCCATTAAAAGCTGCGTGCAAACGTTCAATTTTGACACACAAAAACTACAAGGCAGATTGAATTAGTGCAATTTACATGTAGTCATTTAAAAAGGGTAAAATTGCAGTTCGCTTTCCACTTAGGTTCATCTACAACATCAGCTGACATGTCGTCTGTATCCTGCCAATAGTGATAAAGGCATAAATGTTATTTTGTTAAAAATCACTATTAAATTGTATATATTAACAAAAATGTGGTATGTTACCATACTTTAACACAACAGTACGGAACGACGAACAGACTTTAAACTTGGGCAATTGTTCGTTACATTTCCAACAATTTTATCATTTTATCTCATTTTGACTTGGTCAATTTTGGCAGTAAACCGACGATATATCATCTCACTAATCTCAAATTTGAGACACCAAATACGTTTCCGCGAAATCTTTACCCCCTGAAACTTAATGATGGCAATAACGTTCAAGTGAATGTTTTTCAAATACATAATTGAGGGCACCGTCACCAATGGTTGTGCACAGGGTAAATCATATGTTTTTCATTCAATTAACCTCTTACCTTAGGTGTCTGTAACTACCCCACAACGTTAAATTGGCAGGGTTATAAATAAGGCCCAGGCGAAGTCGCTGTTAGTGGCAGGGACAAACTTAAGACTGCTTTCGCGTGGACAGCTATAGCTACTTATCCTGCTGCATAATTAGTTCAACTAGCCGCTTTTTAACACTTGATGACTGAAGTACCAATCTTGTGTACAAAGTGGTTTTTCAATTAAAGTAAATATTATCAGTTACGAATAATATGTATCTGTACCTCGGAGGCATATGACGCTATGCCACAAAATTAATATTTTTCAGGAGAGCCATTTGAAGAGCTTTATTCACTGGTGAATCAAGCTGTTTAGAGTTCAAAAACAAAGTTTTCTGACACAACAGTGACTATATGTTGTACTTAAAACTGTGGTCAAGTTTATGGTAAAAAGTGAATTTTGAGAAAAAAAAGTGGTCACAGTGTCTTATGCCTCGAAGTACAGATATACATTCTGTTACAAGTCGGGGTTAGGTACGTTTGGTGATAGAGGTCTTTGATAAAATAAAGAAAACAAGTAAAGCTAACCTAATTTATTTCCAACAATCTATACAAAAAACATATGTCCATAACGATTAATCACAATTAAATAGATGCCAAACAAAATGAATAACTACTATTTACAGAAAGGGTGTACAGTCAAATTAATAAATCTATAAAAGTTCTCTATACATGGAAATTCTTTCTAATCACTCACAATGGTGGACCCAATGCACGAGCACTGATGAACCTCTTATAGCCCAATAATACCTTCGTCACTCTACTTGCCGCAATCAACCTCGCCGAACGCCCTCGAATACTTGTCGCAACCCAATACTTCTCGCCATTTGTCACAATCACTTAAACTCACGCCAGGCACATGCCAGCCAAAAACTCTCTTGCCTCAGCCACAACTCTCTTTTAAATCTTTACTCCAAAGTCCCGAATTCTCTCGGCAAGTCTTTTATCTCAAAACATCCTGGAAGGGTGTTGCATCAGGGTTAAGTTCCACTCCACAAAATAGAGAACGAACAGGAATACTCTAGACTATGATGATATCTTCTGTTGCCCGATATTGGTGTGCAGGTGGCTGCCACAGTACATGAGCGGCACTCTTGCCGCTACTATATCAGCTTACACTGCTCTCCGATTATCGAGGTGCCACGGATGTGTCGTCACTGTATCTTCTTTCACCGCTCAGGCACATAGTTGTGGCTCGCAACACTGCCCCATATTTAAGTTTGTTCTTCCCGACCAGACACAACAGACTCTGTTCCATCATAGAGGGCCAGTCTGTCAATATGCACAACCTTGGGTTTTCTTGTCTGAGAGCCCATGCAAACAGTCAGGAAGACAATGTCAATTATCTTCTTGACAATCTGGTGATGGCCTTCCCAGCATTTCTGTAGTTTCGTCGCTGTGAGTGTATAACCACACCAGCTGCCTTTCTTGAAATGTCTCCTCAGGTCCCTTCCAGTCATACCTCGTTTTCATCCGGTCACTGCTGACCCTTAAGGCTGTTCCAAGGCGTTGTCAGATCGACATGTCAGTAATTTCAATTTGGTAGGTCAAAAGTGGCTCGCATACCTTCCACGAACACGTGGAACACGTCACAGAACGCGTGAACTTGCTATATTAGCCACCGCGCTTCAGAATATCTCACACTCGCCTCTGGGCGTTGTTGAAGGTCAGGTCTATGTTGCGCTCCCCGCCAAGCGATGACAGCGCTCAGCGTATTGGAACAGCAGTGGTGGCAAACTTTGGTACTACGTAGTCCCTGCTGTCTGTCTTCAGCTGTCACATGGCGAGAGTGAGGGTGGGTGGGCTCGGTCCTTGAAGGGAGGAGTGGGGGAAACTCGTCAGACCACTTTGCACTGTCTGGCCTGTGTGTTGACCGCGATTTTAGTTTCGAAGCTTCTAGCAGGGGTTAGGTCGTGGGGGTCGGTATGTCGTATAGGCCAGGAATCAAAGGTTTTAACCTCCAAAAAATTTGT
>PNEQ01051722.1:0-48031 GCA_003012365.1 Medauroidea extradentata
TCAATATATTTCTTCAGACTACTTTTATAAACAGTTCCACACATGCCATTGCAATTATGGACATGGAACATGTATATACTATATTAGCTTACCTTATTAACATTATTTTATGTAAATAATTGCAAAAAATGTTAAAACGCGAGATGTAAACAAGACAAATCGTCCACCAAATTACTACTAGCGCTCGGCGACATGAAGTGACCACTTTCTCTTGCTAGAGAGCATAGGCAGTGTCAAGACCTCTACCTCTTAGACCGTGGGCTATATACTGTCGATCAATTTTTTTTTTCTTTTTCCCTAACGTACCCTAACTACTGTGTTATGTGTGAGGCCCGGGGTAGGAGCGGGACTAAATGCGTCTCAGGGCTGAGCCCCATACGCCTACAAGGGGGAAGTTTCATACCGAGGAGGCATGCATTGCGGCAGAACGAGATTGGGCAGACATGGCTTCAATTGGGGCCATGTCTACCTCCCTGAGTGTACCTATGGCTAAGTCATACTCTAAGAAGAGAGAGGGAAAAACCGGCATAGTACCGTAAAAATCCTCTCGACAGAATACGAGTGCAACCACTCAGCAGTTACATGCAGTAAAAATAAAAATGGCACTGGTAAAGTAGGAAGGTCCAGGTTGTTAGTAGAGTTGTGAAGTAAGAATGGGACAGGGGGGCGGGAACTGTATTTAATTTCTTTACTTTTCTTTATCTTTCATTTCGGGAGGACGCTTACTGTCGATTAGGTCTCGCGACCTTGGGAGAACATACATTGAGACGTTTTTCGTCCGTTGACTCGGTCCAATAGCGGCAACCTTCACAATCTTATTGTCATAGATACCTTCTATAAATTTGTGTTCCTTATTCCTTTGCACAATGTTACCAGCGCCGTCGGGGTGAAGCGTCTCACCGAGCGGATTTGGAGTGTTTTTGGCCCGTCGGAAAACCTTGTTACCGATAATGCTCCTTACTTTCGCTCTAGTGTTTTTCCAACATGTGTTACAGTTGGTCAGTACACCATTATACCTCAAGTCCGTATTACCCTTGTGGTAATCAGTTGAAAGGTTCAATCGCAATTTGAAAACCACTCTTGCGGCTCTGTACCATCACGATCAGCATCATTGGGATGAAGATCTGGACCTGATCAGCATGGGTTTCAGCTCTGTCGTGCATGGGGTGACCAAGGTGACTCCAGCCAGAGCACTGCTGGGCCGGGACATACTGCACCCATTGCTCAACGTGTGGGGTGTTCCGTTGCCGTCTGCCCCGCTGACTGACGCGCAGCAAGAACTTTTGTCGGCTGAGACACTGGCCAACTTCACGGAGACTAGAGACCACCTTCAAGCCAGGGTCAATGCACGCCGTGTGGCTGCTCATTTTCAGGTGGGACAGAACATCTATTGCAGGTAATTTTAGCTGCCGTCATGGGCAGACAAACATTCTGGTAAGTTGCTTCTACCTTTTGTGGCCAACTTCACGGAGACTAGAGACCACACCTTCAAGCCAGGGTCAATGCACGCCGTGTGGCTGCTGATTTTCAGGTGGGACAGAACATCTATTGCAGGTAATTTTAGCTGCCGTCATGGGCAGACAAACATTCTGGTAAGTTGCTTCTACCTTTTGCGGGGCCATTTCGTATTTCACGGCTGTTTTATTTAATTTTTAACTAAATCGTTATTTTCTGATTGGCTGCTAAAAAGGAATATTATCCTGCTATACTGGACAACTGAACAGATTATCACGTAAGACAATGAATCATAATAACTTATTTTTATCATTTACGTGTAATATAACTACCTCCCCCCTTCTCAGTAGTATCAACACACAACACGAAGTGGCTCAGCAGACAGTGGTGTCTGATGATATCGCAGTCGCGTGGTGCGTTCGTTTGTCGCCTGAAGTTCGGAGTTGATGGCTGGGGTTCCATGAGACTTGTTAACAGGAGTTAACAGTTTAGTCTTTCATGGCACGTTGACTCTGGCAGATGTTGCATACTGGCGTAGACAGTATACATATTATGATATTGTTAAAATGAAGCGGTTTTTAGTAACATTACCAACTAAATGAAATGGTGCAATTTGTGGTTCCAATCCAGCAGAAGAACAACTGAAGAAAAAAACTAAGCACAGCAGTTCTGTGCAAAAATTCAACGTGTAGAACCGCTCGCTTCTGAAAGTCGTTTAGATGGCACAGCTCGGCAGAAAGATGTGGTGAGTAGACATAAGTTCCGATCACGGTCGTAGAAGAACAGGTCTGGACACTCGCCTATCTAACAATGTATTTTGCTTGACCCCCTTGTTGTTTGGCTGTAGTTCGTAAAGTTACCGAGAATGTCATACTTTTTGGCGCTGTTTTCCGGGCGGTCGGACTCAATCTCCGTCCACTTTTTTTCCATTGTTAAATTTATAAAGTAAATAAAGATTGCTGGAGCCTTTTCTTGAATTTGTGAACGAAGGAAGTATTTCATAAATTGATAAAAAAATACGTTTTAATAAATTGTTTATCTTAGTGGGCAGGAAGTGGGCAGAGTTTGAGCTCGACCGCCCTAACTGCAGCGTCACTGAAACACAATATTTCGGTAACTTGGTGAACTGCAGCCAAACAACAAGGGGTCAAGTTTCCAGGCGATTGTCCAGACCTGTTCTTCTACGACCGTAGTTCCGATTGTAAAAATGGCCCCACTCAACCAAAAGCTAACTTTCCGCATCATATTATTTCTGGTAAACAAAGGTCGTTCCATAATAGTTGGTACGATACATTTTCATGGTTAGAATATTCAGTTCAAAAGGATGCAGTATTCTGCTTTGTTTGCCATCATTTCACAGTCAAAAACAGCATATGTGAAGATGTGTTACTTTATAAGGGATATTCAGCTTGGAAACATATTGGAAACAAGGCGACCAAACATAAACAATCAAATGTTCATAAACTTTCTTTAGCTAAATACCAAGGGTGGTTACAAGCAAAACAGTCTGGACCAGTGACAGTCCAAATAAATGACCACGTTACCAAAAATATAGTGGGAAATCGCGAGACATTGAAATCTCTTATTAGAGGTGTTATATTTTGTGCTCGACAAAAAATTGGTTTGTGGGGACACAGAGAATGTTCGGATAAAGTTAGGGGAAGTTCGTTCTTTGATAAAGAGGGGACAGAATCCCAAGATTTTAACAATTTGGGTAACTTTCAAGAATTGATTAACTTACTTTGTCTTGAAAATCCATCTTTGAGTTCAAAGTTAAATAATATGCCTCAAAATGCAAAATACACTTCAACATCATACAAAATGGCATGCTCAAAGCAGCATCATCCGTAATTACACGAGATATAGTTAGAGAAATCAAATCTGGAAGTACTGTTTACAGCATAATTGTTGAAGCACGCAACGAAGGTTTTACAGAACAAATGAGAGTATATTTGTATGATATTTACTTGGCATGGATATCAAAGAGTGATTTCTTGGTTTCATAGAGATGGATCAGCTAAATGCTCATGCCCTAGCTGACACAATTAATTGTTTTTTAAACTCTGTAGGACTTGGCCTAACTCATTGTGTTAGCCAATCATTTGATGGTGCATCAGTAATGTCTGGTGCTTTGAACGGAGTACAGGCATTGATAAGACATATGGCTAATAACACTTGCCCCTATGTTCACTGCCACGCCCATAGACTAAAACTTAGTACTTGTAGTTGTAGACGTATCAAAGAACGTTCAGATTGTTGGAGAAATGATTGGACTTCTAGAAGCTATTTATGCATTTCAATCTTCTTCGGCATTATGCCATAATGTGTTTATGTCGTCACAAACTTCATGTGGAATGTGCCACAACACAGTGATACTAAATGGGTTTCCAAATATAAGGATGTACATTTATTTTCAAATTACATTTCAACTGTGTTGTTAAAGCATTGGAAGAATGTTCCCAAAACATTAAGAAGAAAGAAGCTGCAGAAGCAAAAGGTCTACTATGTCAGTTTGCGTTTTATTTTATTATTTTTTTGGTGGCCCAGAAGGGGCACACCCTAGATTAGTGTCTAACTACTAGGAGTTAGGAGGGAGTGGGAGGGGTAGTAGCGTGCCAGACCTGCGGCCTATACACTCTTAACTACTGCATGCAGCTTGGGTTAGGGAGGAACATGGCTCAAATGGCCCACTGTGAGGTTATGAAGTGCCAAGCCAGCATTTATGGCCTGGCGCTTCCCTCAAATTTAACTGGGAGCTAATCCCATAGAGGGTCATGGTAAACCCACGAGGTCGCGGGAGAAAACCCATGACGATACACATGCGAGGTGGGTTCTGCATGCTAGGAAGAAAAGATAGAATTCATGATATGTATAACATGCTTTGTTAGTTGTGTTAGAAGGCGAAAATTAAAGACGAGCAGGGAGGGCTCGTGATCCAGCTGTAAAAGGTAAACTTAAATTAAGCTTAGCTCTACTTAACCTAGGGGAAACAACCTAAGTTTTCCGAAGGGCGGGCATGAGTGCCCGCGGTCCCATTTAAGGTGAGAGGTTCTTGTCGCCTATCACGCAGTCATGGCTAAGTTGTACAGTACGAGAGCCCTCGCTGGGCCATGCACTCTCTGCAGTGCCATGACTGATTCCGCGATGCATTGATAGAAGGTCATTGCATATCTAATTACGTGCAGCCATGGCTCGGTTGTGCAGTACGAGAGCCCTCGCTGGGCCATACGCTCTCTGTGAAATGCCATTATTGATACCGCAATGCATTAGCATATTTAAGCCGTTTGCAGTTCTCGCTTGGGCAAGTTGGCGAGGTTTTCTTGATTCCCAGGTTGGTTCGACTTCTTCTTGGAGTCGGCTTCTTTTCCACCCTGGTGACCTTTAGAGGAGCTTACGGTGGTTTTTCGCATAAGATGTGTTTTGGCTTTTTGTGCATCATGCGCACCGCTTTGTTATCGTTCCCTAAAGTGGGCACTAGGGGTTTAATGGACTTGGCTGCAGCTTTGTAGAAGTTGCGAGTCAAGTGCTGGATATGGTCTGTGAGCCGGGGATATTTCAGCTCATTGTAGAGGACTACATTGGGCGTATATCTATGTGCTCCTGCGGCCCTTCTGAGGGCTTTGTTTTGGAGCACTGTTAGTGGGTGCATATTAAACTTTGCAGCATATCCCAAGGCTGGGGCTGCATATGTCAATGTAGGTCTAACTAGGTCTGAGTACAATCTGATCCCAGATTTAGTGCTCAGATTGTGGCTGTTATTGAGGAGAGGGTATAGCTGGACTAGCCAGGCATTTGCCTGTCGTAGCTTAGTATTGGTATGAGCCTTCCAGGTTAGTTTGGAGTCTAGCATGACTCCAAGATATTTAACCTTGGGTTGGTACTCGATTGGCACGTCAAACAGGGACGTCTGGGGAAGAGCTGGAGGAATTTGTCTTCGGGAAAAGACAACGGCTTCTGACTTGCCTACTTTATCTTGATGCGCCAGAGTGTGAACCAGGCCTCCAGGGCCTGTAATGCTTCTTGTACTTTGGCTACAGCAAGGGAGGCATGCCAAGAAGTTGCAAACACAGCTGTATCATCTGCATAGCTCGCAAGCTGGGTTGTGGGAATGGTGGGTATGTCAGCTATGTATATGTTAAACAATACTGGGCCGACAATGGAGCCCTGAGGCACTCCTGCTCTAATACGTTAAGGGTCTGACCTTGCTCCAGGTAGCGTAACTACAAAGCTGCGTTCACTTAAGTAGCTATGCACTAATTTTATATAGCAGTCGGGAATGTCCGCTCTGTGCATTTTATACACTAGCCCGGCATGCCATACTCTGTCGAATGCTTTCTCTATGTCGAAGAATACAGCGACAGTGTACCTGCGTTGATTGAAGCCTTGTGTTATATGCTCTACAATACGAACAAGCTGTTGTGTTGTAGAGTGACTGCGTCTGAAGCCAAATTGCTAATTTGGCAGGATGTTACTGTCCAAGGTGCATCTGAATGTGGCTGATCAGAATGTGCTCGGCAAGTTTGGACAGGGCACTAAGTAGGCTAATTGGCCTATAGTTCCAGGGGAGAGTGGCATCCTTTCCTGGCTTGGGGAAGAGAATGACATGTGCACACTTCCATTGGTCAGGGAAGTGATGAGTGCGCATTATGCCATTGATGCACTCAGCAATAGCATCTAGGGTTGACTAGGGCAGCTTCTTAAGGACACGGGCCTGAATGCCGCCATATCCAGGTGCTTTGCGCGGTGTCACTCTGTGGACAATGCGCTTAATTTCAGTCCCATCTGTCAACACAGGCATTGTTCTAGGAACCTCCGCCATGAGTGCAGCGACTCTCTCCTCAATGTTCCTGGTGCGATCAGGGTCTGAGGGATCCTGGTTGGGCTGGAATGCAGCTGCTAGTGTGTCTGCTAGCAGTGTTGCCTTTTCCTGGGGTGAATAGGCCTCGTCATCAACGTAGTGTCGGATCCAGTATGGCCATAGCAAGTTTATATTTGTAGCGAGGACGCTAGCACTACAAGGAACTGTTTACAATGCATAGAAAATATCCTTTCACTCTCGCCCCTTTGTTGACGTGAATCACACGTGAAACGTTATAGTTGACAGTATACCATAACCTGAACTGTTATAACCACCCCAGAACTTTAATGTCGTATGAGAACCTGAATTGCCTCAGACACAGCAGGTTAACTGTTCTTCACATCTAAGAACTTCACTTGCGGGCAACTGTCACATCTGATACGTGAGGATCTCTGCTTTTATTTGATTTTCAAATTTTATATGACAGTCATTAATATACTGTATACCTATTTGAGGTTGTATGTGTATAACCATACAAATTTTAAACGTAACTCACAATTTTTAAATAAATGATACGATCCAATAATATTATAAGGCTATTAATTTACGTTCAGACTGCTGAAGAAACTTTTATTTCCAATGAAAAAGTTAGAAGTATGTAACCAACTATGATTTCATAGCAATTCTACAGTACGTAACTATGCAATACCAAGTATTTGGCACTGCCAGGCCAAGCTGGCATAGAAAGAGGACTACATGATCCTGGTGTGTCAAATGCTCGTGTTATGATCAATGCACATATATTGATGCTCTTATGGTGTGTTGAAGAGTTTGTGACATTTTTAGTTATGTTGTTACTCTGCAATATACATAGCCTGCCTATACGTATTTTATTTTTGGTGAAGAACAGAAGTGAGGCTGGGATTACTTAGTGTACAGTACTTTAGCTTATGTATTTTATATTGCACATGTCTAGAGGGTTTACAATCTGTGAAACATCATTTCTGTGCCACAAATATCTATGCCTATTTTTATAAATATTCAGTCGTAGAATTAAATGTATTTTCCATGCCATACATGATTAAATACACGACTAGCCATTCACAGTTTTAAACACCTTTAGACATGGGGATAGGATATTATACATAGGCTTATAGTTATTGTGTACAGATTTCTTTACGGAAAAGGTACTATATTAAATTAAATCAATATTTCATTTAAAAAATGTGCCAGTTTTACACAGCATCAGTTGAACACTAACTTAGAGAGAGAAAAATTCACTTTACCATAACTTTGCATTTTTAAGGGGTCAAAATCTGCTTTTTTGATAACACACAACGACAAATTTCTTGGCAACAGTGGCTTGTAGCAACAGGGTTTGACTGTGTGTTGTTGGTATACAGGAAGGAAATAAAACAATTTGTATTCTTTGCTGCATGCATATAATAATATATCTTTTTTTTTTTTTTAATTTTATAAGCTTTACAAATTTCTAAGAGACAGTTGAAAATTGTTTTTTTATAAACACAGAACAAAACTCTGAAATACTCAAAACACTCATCAGTTAGCTCCCAAGTGGCAAACTTTACAACAAAATCACAGACCAGGAAACCTGACCAATATGCCTCCATAAATGTCTTGGACACAGTCATCTTTAACACCAACAAAAACTACTAACACTTGAAAAACTGACACAGCCATAACAAGATGTGGCAAAAAAGTGCTATATTTTACACGAGAACAAAAATAACGTGGGTTAAGTAATACGAAAAAATGTAAACATGCTAAACATTCCCTTTTTTCACACGACAAACTGTACACTTGTGCTCCAGCTGGACAATATTCCATATACCATACTCTACAAATAAAGAAAAATTAACATTCAAAACTGACTGATACCACCTTGAACAAATGTACATTGTGTGTGCACTGCTGTTTTAAAAAATATCAGTGTACAAGTCTGTACTTTTATATGTTACCAGTGATGAAATAGATGGTGCTAGGTGGTACAACAGGATAGTTACAGTGGAACCTCATATTAAGTACAAGCTAATCAAGAAATTGCTTACAACAAAATTTTGATGTGCTATCAATGTAAGTAAGTTCACTGAAATCAGTACCCTGTTTATAGTATGTTCTCGCTTACTACAACAGGATAACAGGGCTGAAACAATGCACCTATTATATTATTTTAGCATCTGCAAACATGTTATTTAACAGAGGTAGAAAAATGCTAACATCTCTCACATACATGCACATTTCTTAATGTCACTTTGGTCTCCCCTTGATTCTCATCCCTGCCCCCTCATTCCCCTCTGTTATGTTTGGCTACTGTCCTATTTCAGGATGAAGGTAAGTGCTTAGGAGATGGGGGGTGGAAAGGGACTGAGTATAGTATTGATTGAAAGCAGAGTTAACGAGTCTGGAAACACAAAAGAATTCTGTATTTTCTTGTAAGCCTCACAATTATAACACATAATAAAGACTCCATTGTCAGAGGAAAAATATTAGTCCCATTATGTATTTAGTTTTTATTTTGTTTTGGGCGCACGGTGGGAATTGGATAAATATTTGGAGCAAGCCAGTGTCCCACGGTAGGTTCAAACCACTTTCCTCAACAAAAGAGGAGTGTGTTACTCTTAATACAAAGTTATTCACCTCCCACGCTGTCATGTGGTAGTAGGGCCAAGATGATGCCATGGCTAGTTGCTACACAACCAAGTCCATTCTTGGCATGTGTGTGAAACCGTACTTGTACTTATTTATTCCAATGTTAAGTCTGGCCTGCCATTGCCTTGGTAATGTGCAGTACTGCTGATATTCCATATTGTTTGGTTTTATTTTTGCAGGGTTGCCAGCTTGCAAATGCCTTTACACATCCACAACACAATGCCCATGAAATTACTATACAGTAACATCCTGCACAAAGTGACATTGTTATGTAGTAATGACAATTACTTTATCTCGTAATTGTCGTTAGTCTCAGTTTGGTTCCACAGTGCAGAATGGTTTGATTTGTAAACCAATTTTAATTGTGTACAGTACAAGTAAAAAACATTTTGATTGATTATTGTTCTAATGACAATGTACACACATGTTTGTTGCTACAAAAATGTATTTATATTTATAAACATAAGTCTATGAAAACACACATGTGAAAAATTACATACATTATTCTAATTATGATGCGATTACTACCAAGAAGAAAATTCAAATGAACACCAATGTAATAGTAGGCAACAAATACAAAAGTGATGCTGTAAAATTAGTCTATTCTCTGACAAACATACTGCAAAAAAATGTGTACAAAAAACCAAATCTAAATATGAATGTATTAAAACATTCATCTAGCTAGACTGACGATGCTCAAAATGGCTCATCAACTAGCAACATTGTTCATTGTAAGAGATTTGCAATGACTGGCAGGGCAATACAAAGAAAATGTTAAAACATACATATCTGACAGTCTGAAATAAAAGCTGCCTGCAAAACCTTTTCAACAATTTCCCAAAAAATTTATTCTTTCTTGCACATAATGTATGTAATGTAAATAAATTAGAAAAATGCAACTCTGCTAAAGTTTAATTAAAAATGCTAATGCTTTCATCCAACTGCAGTGCAGCTATGATTAAAATGCAAACAAAAACAAACTGGAATAATTCTATAATTGCAAAAAAAAAAAAAAACAGCATTGCACTTTTGTTTTATTATTGTGAAGCATATCTCTCTCTGAAACACAAAGGTCACAAATGTAATGCTTTAAATTGAAAAAGGTGAACAAAGAAAACTTCAATTGGGAAGAAAAGAAAGACTGGCAGTGGTGAATACTTCTGTGGAAAGTACGGTCAGAAATAAACGGCAAACTACTAATACAGTAAAAACAACAAAATGTATACAAAAACTGAAATATTTAATATAAATTACTATAGCAAACTTGGTATGGTAAATAGCCCCAGCTTAAAAGATACATGTATTCTTTTGTAGTGACAGCAGTGAGGAATACACACATTTGTTACGCCACTGTGCGCTTGAATGTATTATATGAATCTTTAAGATTTACCATAATCTGTACTATATAAATTTGCCTGATTTTGGCATTTCTCTTCTAAAAAGTGTATCTGCAATCACGTTTACAGTGACCCCTCCCCACGAAATCACGATGGTTTAAAGGTCAACACAATAGAACGACCACGCATTTTACTCAAAAATTAAATGTCAAAATCAGACAAACTTACACACTTAACATACACAATACAAACATTGCAAATCATTAAGTGATGTTTATGTTAGCATTTTCCAACATAGTTTGTCAGTAATTAAATCTGAAGAACATTTAATACTCTATAAAAGCATTATTTAGTTACAGTTGAAAGCAACAGTATCTATCATGCAATACAAAATCAATCAGATAAGCTTAACCAAAAAGCAGAATATTTTCACTGCACATTTCTATAACCATAAATTAATAACGAAGCTTTACTGCTCAATGAAAGGAGTTTTCAAAGTTACATAATTTTTACTGTAACACTACAATCGTGATTGTAGTTGTATTTACTAATACAAAAGATTGACAATGGTTTATTACTAATGCTGCTACGTGTTCTCAGTTCAGAGTTCCAATGTAAGTGTAACATAACAGTGGCACTAGAATTAAAAAATGTGCCACAACTCTGAAATGTTAAAAAAAATTCTGTCTTAATATACAAATTTGCCCTATGATTAAGCAAGAAGTACCTAATTCTTTGCCAAACTTTTTGGACAGCCACCTGTAACAATACAGAAAATGGAAATGATACACACTGGAAATACGACAGACAACATGATTTTTAATTTACTGTACGTGCTGTACTATTTGTTTTTGTGTGCTGTCTTGTATTACCCATTCTTCTGCACACACAAATCAGTTAAGTTGGTTTGTTTGCATTCTAACATGAAACTTTTGTTCAATTCCAGTGATTTAAGTGTGTTTAAAACAGTCAGTGCATTTATAACAGAGTGAGTATATTCAGAGAAATTTCACATTCACCATTTTCTGCAGTCCATTTGCATTCCTAAAATACAGTTAAATTTTCCATTAGTAAAGTACAGTTAGACAGTATAAGTTTGTCTGATTTTGACATTTCTCTTCTGAGAATGATGCCAAGCAGCTTCACTCTGTGGACCTTTAAACCGTCCTGATTTCTTAGAAAAATAGGGTCTTGGCAATAATGTTACAGACACACTTCTCAAAAGAGCATGTCGTAAACAGGCGAACTTATATTGTACACACTATAACTGTTGAACCTTGTTTAGTTGGGACCCACATGTACAGACATATAACACAATATGCATTAAAGGGTATCATTTAACATATAGTACTAAGCTGGCAGTTAAGAAGAAAAATTAGTGAACAAGTCCAACAATATTTACAATGCGTTTAAAAATTTTAACAGTTGTTTCACAAACAATAAAAAAACTACACCGAATGTTGCAAAACATCAACCCCAATACACAGTAACTATATCTGCACACAAAGAAACAATTCGAAGAACACTGCTTAATAAACAGTACTACCTCAGGTGACTTTCAATTAAGTTTTAGGAAAGCCAAACAGCAGCACCAAAAATCTTATGTCAAAAACATTAAGCAGGAAATATGCTTATCACTACTTGCAAATACAAGTGAAAATGGCTAGTTGTGGCACAAAGCAAAAGTTAAGTTAGCACATACAAACCAGGAATACAGGATTGGTAAAAATATTAACAAACTTGAGCAGATTCTAAATACTGTATGCATCTAAATTACATGCATAGTTTTTGCATGCTATAATAGCTGTCTTTACCACCTTCAGTTACACTTTCCAATAAGAAGTACAGTGGAGCCAAAACTTATTGAACCTTGATGGATTAAACATTAACATCCATGGAACACATTCCATTGACCCATTTTTTAATTTATCTGCATTTCAAAAAACTACACACAGTACATTCACTGAATGTCTGCAGGTACTGAAATTTTTTGTCAGTCTCCAGGTAAACCATGGATAGAGGTCTCACTGTACAGCTGTCAGTAGCTTCAGAATTGATACAGAAAAGAAATGCAAGCACAATTTTGTGCCACAAAAGTATAGCAGATGTTAAAAATTTAATGTTTTACATAGGTATAGAACACAATAATCTGGTTACCACGAAAACATATGCATACATACATATCTGCCAAATTTGAGATGTACAAAAAAATTTTTCTCCAGGGGAATAAAAACTCAAGGGTCCACCCAAAGGAAAATTTACTTTTTAATATGTAAAATAAAATTGTGTTTTTTTAAAGTGTGCATAAAAAAAAGTAATATTTTTATGAAGCTACATATGTAGTTGCATTTGAAGAACAAAGAGTAAACTTTTCCTATCAACTAGTACACAAGTTGAAAATGAAAATGTCATAAAGAGGAAGGGTTTTTATACCACCTGAGTAACTCAACATTTGTTATGGTATGAAACCTGTTTTTGGTGAAAATATTTTTATAATTTTGTCAGTTTTTATGGAGTGCTGGCTTTACATTTTCTACTTCTTTTTTAGTCATTTAGTCATAAATTTCATTAAATTTTACACACCAAATATTTTAGCAGTAACGAATGTGTGCCAAGTACGTATCTTGCTTTAATTAAATATTTTAATAAAATTATTTTCTTTACAATAATCTGTTAACTTAATGGTTGAAAATCTTCAGATTTATGTCGACCTCCACAACAGCACAGTAGGCTATTCACCGTTACATGGTGTGAGAGGTCCTGGATTCGAATCCCAGCTCAGGCATGAATGTTGTGTTGTCCCTTCACTTCAGTTCACTCTCATCAGCTCTTAAGATGATGTTAAAAGGCCATAAAACCCTCTCACCATCACATTTGTTAGAACATTTTATGGATTATTTAGGCTGATACAAAACACACAAATGTGTTAGAGTGTAGTTTATAAAATGACGGTCACCATAATAATACCTACATTATTTATTCCAGCGGTAAAATCAAATACTTTGTGGACAAAAAAATGCAAAATAATTTATAGTTAATCTATTTATAATGACCTTCCGTTTCCCTTTATACCTAACAATTTTAAACTGCGAGATAAATTTATTTATATCATATTTTACGAAATAGCAATAGTATTAATAATTTGACAGTACAAAAACATTCAATAAAGCATTAATAACTTTGAAAATTCTAAATACCTTAATTATTGAATAGTAAGGTAGTGAGCAGCAGGGTCATATACAGATTATACAAGCAAGAGATAGAAGAGGCACCAGAATATACATATGTACTTATGTGTGGTGCTGCAGGATATTAGGTGGTCATATAGGTACAGAGAGTGATTACAGAAGGAACGAGTGTGTTGGTTAAGCTGGAGAGGGTCCTGAAGGGAGCCAGCTGTGAGGTGAAAGAAAAGGCATATAACACAATGATAAGGCCAATGCTAGAATATGAGGCAGCAGGTTGGGACCATATGTTGGAGAAGGTACAAAGGACAACAAGGTGGGTGAAGGATAATGGAGACGGTAGGGGGACGAGACAAACTAATTTCGGCCTTCACTAATGAGGAATGAAATGTGGATGGAGTTCTTTGAAGTACGGAAGGATAGTACATGGGAAGAAGGAAAATTCAGAGAGGGTGGAGGAGAACACAGTGAGGATGGTAAGGGAATATTATGTATTGTGGGAGGAGTTGGTGGCTGTGAGGGGGATTGGAAAGTTCAGGAAGGGTTTCAATTTGGAGAGATGTCACCACAATACAGCAGCCCAATTGTAAATGTTAGGTAGATTTATTTATTATTGATCATGTTTAAGATGCCATTTTACACTAAGTTTTTGCAATCGGTAAAGTTTATGCTAGAATACGTCATTCATTTCTTACATTTTATGATATGCGTGAAGAAAATTGTCTGCATCATTTTCAGAGACATTAATTCTTGCAAGCTGTCACAAGCCATTACTAAAATTTTTTGTCATTAATTTTGCAGTACCAAAAGACATAAAATTTACTTTATTACTAAGTACTACAAAACGAAAATAAACAGGTAACAGGTAATACCAGAATAAAAAAGTTGCATCACTTAACCTAAACAACTGCCATTTGTCACATCTCCAATTCCCTCAAAAATTTATTTTGGGTTCGAAAATAAATTTTGTTGATTTACGTAAATTGATGGCCCGAACCAAAGTTTTATTAACTTATTCGTGCCCACACAACTAGAGAAAAACGTAAATTACGTCTGTTTAACTCTGCAGCAACTTACATTTAGTTCATTGGCTGGGATTCTGAACAGTTGTTAAGTGTATATAGTAGCTCCTTTGAGCAGCAATACAATTAAATTTACTCCAAATACAATATTTACAACAGTGCCACGTGACAATACAAAACGGACAGCATGGTTTCTAAAAAAACGAAACCTGAAACAGTCTGCTATTAGAGACAAAAGTATAGTTTATGTGTGTAATGGTTATTTTTAATTATTGTGTACAGTAGGACACGGTAGGCATGAAATAAACAATTTATTTTAAGTTAAAAGTTGTAACCAATCAACATCTTTTCAATTTGTTTTCTTGCTTTTCTACCTGCCGAAACGGCTTAGCCAATAGGCGAATTTAAGGCACCTGTGATTGGCTGATAATTCGAGAGGTGGGAGGAGTTTTGCAAAATGTGTTAATAGATAGAAGCACTACTGCAGCAGTTCTCACTGTCACTCACAAGAAACGTAACAATAATTGGGAAGAAAAATTGACTATCAATAAGTAAATTAATGTGTTATATTATTTTACCGACTCACCAAATTATAATGCTCGATCACTAGTCTGCAAGAGCCAGCAGGTTTGCATAAACACATTCAGCTGTTAGCTCGGTAGGATTATTTTTTGGGCGCATGTGATATTCATACAGTTGACAAACTAAATTGATTATTCTTGACCGGATGACACAGTAAAATGGATTCACAGCAAGTTATCACTCCAGAATTTTAATTTAACTGACAAACTCAAACTTACCACTAAAACATTGCAGTGTGCGAGAGTTACCTTGCTGTCTTCACTCAACTCAGTACCAGTGAACTGTTCATTATTTACTAAGAAAATCTTCTACTGTAACGGTGCATTCATTGACAACTAGCAAATTTTAGCTTTTAAGTAACAGGGTTCATTTAATTTACCCAGTTTTTTTTAGCCAGAGTAAAATTACAAAACTGGCTACGATGCCTGGCCGCGGTGGGTGGCAAACAATCATAGGTATATGTGTTAGCCAATAAGAATGTGTTTTCAATGTTTACAGTGGCATTTGAAATTCAATGTTTACGGAGGCGTTTGAAAATACGTACAGCATTTTTAAAGCTCAATAACTTAAATAAAAAAAAACTATTTCTTTACATGGTTGCATTTGGTGTGAAAATATTTTGACAATCATGTAAAAATTGAAATGTTTTTCTAGGTACCATCACCATTGTGCAATTCTTTTATAAATTTGCACATGTTTTAGTTTATAAATTTCACGATATCAAACACAGATAAGGAATTTTACAAAATTAGGCAATTTTGTGAACAGCAAAAAAACAGGCACGTCCCAGCTATGATGCAGGTCTAACTACACATAAAATGTAACCAAATAGACAATTCTTTACTAATCTGCACAAGATACTCATTATTACTCAGTTTTCTTTAGGCTTAGTATAGTGGCAGATTTAGCTTTCTTCAAAAATGTTTTAATTGAATTTCTTCTGATAACAGTAACTGTGCTGATGAGAACTGGCATCATTGTTTTATCAAAAACAGATAACATAAGTGTCATGATTTTCTTTACCTGGTTTAAAATAGTTTTGCACTCTGCATTGCTTTATAGGATTGTCAAAATATTTAACCTGTGGCAAATTCTAACATTGAAGTTCCCATTTGCTAGAGGTCTGCTAATATTCTAAATCGAAAAAATATTTGCGAATAATTTATTATTATTCAATTCAAAATCTTGAATCAAATCAGTTGACACAAAAATCGAAACAATTTTTTCCCCCATTGCTTGAGAATGTGTTTGTCTATTACATTTAACGCACCAGTATTCCAAATTACGCATTAAATAGTGATACGTTAGATTTTTAACTGCATTACAATCTTTACAATAACAGTAAAATATGTTAATCTTTTGTTTACTTCCTGTAATAGTTCCATCGCGGTTTGTTAAAAATTATCATGTTGCATCTTGGCAACTGTGTTGGCAAGGTCGATCGATATCGCCTCTCGCAAGCTGACATAGTCGATTCTGATCTGTGTTCGAATCGTCAACACGCCGTCACTCTATGCATTCATTATTACCGGCAATAAACAAAGCATCGTTAGGCTATTAATACAAGGAAAATGTGCGTTCATTAAAAACATGTGTTCGTGACCATTTTCATTTATGCGTGTTGTACTGTTTAGAAGTGAGAGTGAAAATGGCAGACGTTATGACAAAACGTAGAAGTGGCTTGTGGCAGTACTTTAAAACAAGGTGATGGTGAAGCTGTTTGCAATCACTGCAACAAACGTTTAAAAATACCAAAACAGTTTTGTTAGTTGAAATAAGACTGTTATAATTGCTATAGTGTTACCGTATTTGCCGACATATAAGACGACAATTTTTACATATTTTTGGCCCTCAAAAATTGCTACTCGTCTTATATGAGGGTGCAAAAATTTTTGGTAGCCAAAAATCGTTTGAAAGCTAAGCTGTAAGCTGTGGAGTTGTATGATGTTTCAAGGAATTGCGTTTTTTGTCACAGATGAAACGAGTGCCCCGTTTATTTTAATAAAATTTACGGTACAAAATTTTGATGAGCGTCATTCATAATAAAGGACACTTCCTCGCAGCGAAGCGGCGATCGATGCGAGCGCGTGCCGAGATACTTTGTCTCGCCAGCCTACAACTCTCGGGCGGAGAAAACGAAGATCTAGGTCCGCACGCTTTCATCCTTTGTCTCGCAAGCACGAGACTCTCGGGCGGAAAAAACGAGGAGCTAGGTGCCGTACCACACATTCACGTGTCTACCATCTAGTGCAAGTGCAACGAGATATATCTCATTGGTCTAGTGCTAGGCTGGCGGACAACAGCACACAGAAATGTGATGACCTTGCAAGCAGCTGTTGTTGCCCGGCATTGCCATGTAGTGCGCGACGTGCCTCTGTCCGGCGTTGCCGAGTCGCGCACACCTGCCGGCAAATGGAGATATCGCCCGCTGCCGCCGTGCATTTCCTTGGCTCTTGGGCACGCGGAGAGCAGTAGTAGCCAATGTTATTCGTTTATGTGGCTACTATGATGTTTATATGCCGGTAATAAATGCATTGAAAATATTTAAACTAAATTTTTAATGTTTCTGGCAAAGGAAAAAAATATTTTTCTGTCGGGAATTCCAAAATTAGTAATTTAAATTATTTCAAGATTTTGTACCTTCAAAACCATGACTCGTCTTACGTGCAGGGTCGTCCTATATGCCGACAAATACGGTATCATAAAAAATTAAACATAACGTAATCGTACAATAACTCAATGTTAAAAGCTAGGAACCTTATTTCAGCCAATTTTTACAGGAGGTACACAAAATAGGTTCTATATAAGTGCCAACTTAGATAATTGTATAGGGCACAAAATTTTACTTGTTTGTGTTATTGGGCATGTCATCTGTCACCATTATTTATTTTATTTAATATTAATGGTGACGGGAAGAAATTTTATTTCATCTTAACTTTATACTGTAGGTCGTTCACGATAAACATAACATTTAGACGACTTCGCATACATTTTATTTCAGAATTGTTGCACAATGGGCCTAAACTGAATTACATTTGGTAGCTAATTCACATTCAACCTCTTAAAAAAATATGGCAACCATTGTTGAATGCAGTGACGTTGGAGTCTTCAGTCACTTACTCTGTCACAGTTTTTAGGTCTGTCACAGTTTTTAGGTCAGTTGAAAAATTACATCTCCATTACATACAGTAATTAACAATAACTTACTACATCTTAAAATTAAATAGAAACATGTACTCACAGAGTATCTTGGAGGTTGACAGCTACACACACGAAAAGGACAGTACAGTGTCTTCTCTTTGCCCGACGAAGCCATGCATGGCGAAACGTAGAGATTCACGTAAAATGTGTTGTCCTTTTCGTGTGTGTAGCTGTCAACCCATGATACTCTGTAAGTACATGTTTCTATTTAATTTTAAGATGTAATTAGATGCCTAGCTGCCTTTGTTTCCCGGTATCTAACAATAACTTCTGTTAAACCTATTGGTTTGTGATCGAAAATCGACACCTTAGTTTAATGTAAACATTTAGTGTACAAAATAAAATAAATAGTTTCCTTATTGAAGTAACTTAATATTTGATTCAAAAAACTCTGAAATTTGGGAATGATCTTAGATTCAATTTGAAATTTGATTCAATTTAAAAAATGCTGATTCTCAGACTCCTACCATTTACACCTTTTCATCTTGCCTACTAGGCTCCACTGGACATTAGTTCACTCATCCTTCGGAACAAGGCCATCAACACAGTCAAACTGAAATTTGCAATATTCTTTCTTGGAGACCCACAACTACTTTGTTGTTTTAAGATCAGCTATCGTAACCTATGATGCTAATAGAAACAAAAATGGCATCACCAAAAACATACAATTTGTTTGTAAGAAATATCTCTTAAACCTTATATTATTTTTTAACATCATAAAATTGAAGTAAACAATGTTAACTAAACATTTCAGCACCAACACCAACATATAAATGTAAGCACGAAACTGCTTCCATATTTTTCTCTGTACTGTTACTGTGTGACGTGCACATCACAGATATGCAGCCAATAAGCCAACCACTTTAACAGAACGTTTATTGTTAGCATCTTTTCTAAACAAGGGTAATAATGTACGTATTATTGTGAGGCATAGGCAAATGTGCAGTTTCGTTGTAGCAGTAGTACTGTTGGATAATAGAGAGCACATAATTTATGTTTACAACTTTGGTTAACTAGGTCATGAACACCGTTACAAATTTTGCTAACACGGTGTTGCCAATTGCTTCCTATTAAAAAAATATAGGATACATCAAAGCAGGAGAAAAAATTGGAAAATGAGAGCACGGGAGAATAAAAAAAAAGTCCATCTCCTACCTAAACTGGGACATTTGGCAGGCATATATATGCATACTTTTTCATGTTAGCATGCATGCTGGTGCTCACGCACACACAGAATAGATTTCCTACAGGTACTTTCATTTTCATATTTTCAATTTATATTCAATAATTAAAATGTTTGAAAACTTACTGCAAACAAAAAAAAGTAAATAGATACGTATGTCAAACCAATTCTATACTCAATCAAGAATGTACTGTGTTAATATTGATTGAAAAAATTACTTCTAAAAAGTTTATTATAGTAATTTGTATAAAATATGCTAGCTTGAAATTATTTATAACCATTTACATCAAATAATAAATTTGCTTAGATGAGTGATAAAATGTTAACACAAAATTTAGTAAAAAATTTTTAAATAATAATGCGTACCACACACTTTTTCCTCTACATAAACATTGGTATCTCATGAACTGAAATTATTTAACATGAAAATTCATCAATTTTTATCTATGCAATCTAGTACATACAGACTGGCAAATAAAGTAATACAGTACAATAACAATAGAACATCAGGTTCAAAATGCACACACACCTCACGCAGAAACACAAAAGAACTGCTTCTACACAATCAATCGTCAACTGATGATATAAATACTGTAACAAACTGGCCTAACCATACAAACAGAACACACACAAAGACTTAACTTGATGCTGACCATCAAGCCACTTGGGAAACTATAAACACCGGCACTTTGCACTCGCTTGTGGAATGTTTCATAACGTGGCAGTGTTCAGCATTTATTTCCAACCACTGCAATTACTGTACTATCACATCATCTCAACAGTTGTACTGCTCGTCAGAGCTTGAGCTGCAGGCACAGCTGCTTCCACAGCAACCACAAGACACAAATGTTCACAGATAATGAAAATCAACAAATATCAACCAGTAGTCAACTTTTAACTCCAAATAAATATCTAGACAGTAAACAACAAATTTAGGGATTCTAGTCAAGAATATACAAAAAGATAACTTTTTGAAACTAAATTGAAAAAATAATTTACAAAATAATAAAATATACAAGACTCAGAACTTAGCAATTATTCCCAACTTGAATACACAAATCATTCAGCAAACAATATACTTACAAATAAACAGATAAACACTTACGAAAAAGTGATTATCTTTTTTATAAAACATTCACAAAAGTACATATGTTTATTTTCATAAAAAAAAGCCATAAAGCAAGTGCAAAGTACAAGTTACCCCCATGTTGAAAAACAAATTGTTGCGAATTGATATTTTTTACAACATAAGTAAATATTTTTCTTAACTGACTGAAATGATTACACAACCCCCTGACTAAAATAGTTTTATTATTACTATTAGGCATTAGGATTATTTTTTTTTGTGGATTTATGATGCACAATTTCAAAAATGAAATCAAACTGAACTGAAGTGAAATTATGTATTAATAATTCTTATACTTTTCTTAAAATATAAAAACACTATACAATGTCAATATTTAAAACGCTAAGTCAAGGTCAATGCCGGTCGTCGTCAAGGGTTTCAGTCCAGGGCACTCTGGGAAGACCAAACCCTTAAAGGTCTCCATATACATGGTTTAAGTTCATTGTAAGCACAGTGCCATGCAGGAAGTTAATTAAGTCTGCCTAGACGGCTTGCTATAGCACACAGCAAACCAACTTGCACAGCTTTATTTCGCACCACATCTCTCCACAATCCAGTGGCAACCACAAAACTGTATTTCAACCACTTCAATTAACTTGGATAACTATACACAATTAAAAAAGAGATAGTATACTTTCTTCATCCAAGTCCTGAAGTCTATTTTGGCAATGTTGGCAGGATCTCTACAATTTCCTCCATTATCTTAAAAATCTTCTTTTATGTTTATTCATCATCAAATGTGACAATTGTGTGGTTGAATCAATGTTTTTTTTTATAAATTCTACCACAAGGAATGAGCATCCGTAGTAAAACATCACAGTCAAAAAATATATTATAGTATATGATATATATATATTTACATATATATTGTTTATTTTTCACCACACTTGCGCTACTCCACCTGACAGGCCCAATGCTATCACAATGGTAACTGAATGTTGCACACTAACACACAGCACTATGCAGATTCAACACAGCATTTTAAGTCAATAATCAGTAATACCTTTTCATCAACTTTGTGGTCACATACATTTTTTTTACTCAAGTAATTACAAGAAATTATTACACTACAGCAAAACACCAACAATGTACATCAACAGCAAGATTTTTATAAATTTGTTGCACCAAGGCATCTGAATGAACATTTGAAATAATATTGCAGGTAATTTGTTGTATAGCTTGTTAGAAAAAAATTATGCACATTGGTACCCACAAACACAAAGGTTGGTACGAATTTCAACACTACCATAATAACCGCCATGTAAAAGGACCGACACAAAATGTGCCCATTAATTAGACAAAAACACCACAGCAAATCACAACAATTTTAGAATAATCTTTGTACTCTGATTGTAGCGAAAACACTCGTCTTATGGAAACAGGTTACGTACTTCACTAATGTAGTCACTTCTTTGAAACCACCGAATACACAGACACAAAAAAGGCACCCTTTTTGAAGACAGAGGCTTATAAATCTGAAACAAGTGCATCAACACCCAATATGTAATAACTGACTAGCTAAAAATTATTCCTTTTAATAATGGAAAACAGCTAAATAATTCTACCTCAAGACAACACAATGGCAGCGGCAAACACTAACAAATAGGTACAATGGAAGACAAAAATTTCAACAGCACACACAAAAAAACTACCTAATTTACAGTAACACAACCAGAACACACAGAAATAAGGCAACTGAAAGCACGTAAACAACAAAACTATGTATACGCCTAATATACACATCACGTAGAAGCTGCCACATAATATAAGATACACCTAAATTTTCCAACAAAAAACATACTCAACGAGAAATTCACATTCATGTGGAAGACATGACTGGAAGCAAGAGCTAACTTTTTATGAAAAACTACTTTTGCAAGAATTTTTAATAACTGGAAAGTTTTCCACCAAACTGTAAACAGCATACACATAACACATATCAAAACGTATACTTTAGGCACAGCCAATCATACTGTACAAAATTAAACGACAGTGTTCTAAAGTCAATTTGAAAATATTCACAACATGATAGACGTAACAGCACTGCTAATTCAGGCATCATCAAGATCATAACATAAAACAGTAATTTAGTGACTGCTTCAAAAGCTCATGTTACTACGCACCTTTAAATTAAAATTTCTTTGTTATGGATTAAACTTTAGAATCTGAACTACTGTAGTTTCTTTATTAAGTATCAGTCAATGAAAATTAATTTGTGTGTGTGTGTGTGTGTGTGAGAGTGAGTGAGTGAGCAAGTGAGTGTACAGTATATGTTGCAGTTACACGGGACTGAAGGAAAAAAAAGTTTTGGTACAGAGAATGCAGAAGAAACGTTTTGATTTTGTTTATTTTCCTCGTAAATGCATGTGTTTCTGCACTTTCTTCTGCCAGTTCTTTCATTACAATAGTGCTTAAATTGTTAGGGACTGTATTACCAACACAGAGTGAAGTCCAGAATATGATTTATTCCCATAATAGTTGAGAGAACCGTATTAAGACTCCTGAATAGTGTCTACTCGGCTGCCTATTCGCCGAACAGGTTATTTGGTACTTTTATCTCCGGATAGCTTCTTATTCAGAGAATAAAGTATAAAATGGTGGCGAGTAGTTTCCCAATGCAGAGGCATGGTGAGGTTAGGATTCATATTAAATGGAAGTTTACTAATATTTACTGCAAAATACGCAATGCTGAGGTATGTACATTGCTGTAACACATTTGTTAAGCTCTGGAGTTAGGTAGTTTGTAAACAAGTTTTTAATTTTACATTTGTACAAATGAACTATAGTAAAATTTGCTAAGGCAAGCATGAATGTCTTTAGTATTCGTAGCTATTTTTCGCACTATATATATATTTGGATTTGATGGTAAATATAGTTTATTTGTAATGAACAACATCAAAGAAATCATTTAAAACATATTAAAATTAATGCAAAAAATAAACATTACTAAACAAAAACTTGAATATTTACTCAATACTGTATTTACAAGCATTAGCTAGCTACCCTTGTTCGTATATTTAATTATAATTATCCTTTTCATTTCTTATTCTGCAAGAGAAACAATGAAAACTAGTTTCCATTTATTTGACATTATTTACGCCCAGTAAATAGTGATCAGTAATAAAATTTATTAGGTAAAATTTTTTTTTCAAAATATGTCATAATACTGAAGCAACGTTTCCTACGTTTGAGGTTGAAAATTTACCAGTACAAAGGTGATGCATAACCTAATTTTTCTTTTAAATTAAACATATTACTATATATGACATTTCATTTATACATTTGGGAAGTCTTATGTTCAGTTTTTACACACGACTGAATTCTAAATTTAGTGCTATCTATTGGTGTATTTTAAACTACATCACTTAAAATGCATTTTGTGTATACAAATAACATTTTTAAATTAAACATTGCAGTTACAGACTATTGCAGTATTTGCTATCACATCAACATGAAATAAAAAAAAATCAATATTCATTGTTCAACAAAACACACAAATCAGCACACATCCAGAATATCTGTTAAGTCCAAGTCTACTCTTTCTAATATTTTTGATCTGCTTCACTTCTCCAACCCCCAAAGCTTATTTTCACTAAACGCGCACTTAACTACAATTTTACTACCCACATAAAGAAAAACCAAACCAAGCACTACTGAATAAATGACGAATAGCTACCTGGTTGCTATTCAAAGGTTGTAATACACAAGGATTTGATTATACCCTGAACAGAGTATTCAGCTGATAGTTAATCAGTTCTTTTGTTCAGAGTTGATAATACAGGCTCTTAATAAAATAATGTAAAACAAGAGACAATATTACGAAATTCAAAAATGGTCTATTTCCTTTACAAATAAAATATGTATCTCACAAAACAGCATGGAACTGCAGTAAACTGATGTAAGGATTGTTAGATATGCAAGAGGACGAAGGGCGTGTTTTTGTTTAACACAATCACGGCAGAAATTGGAGTTACTCACAAACTAAACACAAAGGGGCTAAGAACAGGAATACCCATCACACACAAGCTTTTCTGATGCAGCACTGGACAAAGCAAACTTACTGTACAGGTTGTCCAGCAAAAGTGGTATTTAAATTTCCAGTACATTTCCCACCTTCCCTGAGAAATTCCAGTACAATGCTTTAAACGTGAGACAATGTTAACTTGTACTATCGAAGCAGCCTCACGATAACCATACAATTTTTGTGTTAATTTGTCAAGTACATTCCTTTCTAATAAGCCTCGGAAACATAGAGCCTGTACTTAATTACGCTTTTATGACGTAAATAATGAACAGAGACAAGTATTTTTATAGATTATATTTTCATTACTGCGTCAATTTGGATTAGATTATTTTTCCTGTCTGTTCGTCACAAATTTCGCCTAATTTTTTTCTTGCCAGCAAATATTTTAATGGTGGCAAAGGTGTATAAAATATATTACCTAAGTCCATTATTTAATTAAAATACTTTCCTATACAAACACATGTAAATTGATTTGAATTGTTTAAAGTCCACTTTTGTTGCATTTGATAGTTTAGTCCATGTGAACAACACAAATGCATATGAACAGAAGTGTGGGCAGATATTTATAAAATATAAGAGACCAGCACAATATAATATTGTATTTATTATCTACACAGTCTTAAATCAGACACGTTTCTAACACATACAATCAAATTTAACAGTTAATTAGGTTACATTACTATCCAGAATTTTTCAACTAGTCACATAAAACTTTGTGCTAAATTTATTTATGTCACATTACACACCATGCGTATAGTTTTCGGTAAAAGAAACAAGTGATAAAGGATAAATATTTCAATTTTTAATTATAACCTAAATACCTTGAATGTACGTATTCATTCGTGTTTCGCACCTATATTTCCTATTTGTAGGCACAATAGTTTTATCCTCGTTTTCACTATTATTTTGCTGCCGATAAAAATAATGCTGTATTTTGCCAACCATTCCTGGTTTTTCATACGATGCATGATGAAAATCTTTGCAGTTTCCAGAGACATCAATTCAATCAAATTTCACATCACAACTTCATCGGAATAACAACAGTACTTTATTTAATCCTTGCTGTCGCATAAATATGTTCACCATTTGCAGTCAATTATAGAATCAAAGGCTTTTTTTATCACGGCACGCGTTAAAAATTGGGCACTTATTTTGTAATTTCATACAGAATGATGGGACTTCACGATTTTAAACAAAAACTAAAAAATTCACAATTTTGCATGTTGCAATAAACATTTGTCTCTCGAAATAACAAAAATTGTAACCGGTAAAGTACCATCCAATTTCTTGATGAATAAAACTAGAAATAATTGGTGGCAAAGATATTTCCGCAGAAAAGAAGAATTTCAAGTACATTTCCAGCACATTCCCGACCCCGAAAAAATCACCTACAATTCCCGTACACCGCAATTTCCCCTATCGCTGGACACCCTGCTGTATCAACATGACACTAGGACTAATTCTATGACCTCCACTGTTGAAGTTGAGGGTAACAGAGAAAACTAAACATTTAGGAATATTAATTTATGTAAGCAAGATAAGTTGAGTAAATGCAAAATGAAAATATTATCCACTGACGACAAATGTATCAAGTGAGCAGGGAGAGTCCAGGCCTGCTGTGTGAAGAGGTTAGGTAGTTTAGTGTTGACAGCGGCCTAGTATTGATCGGCTAGAGCTGCAGCACGCATGCATTATACCTGTCAAAAAAACAAAGTTGTAATGGTGGAAATGGACAGTATGGAACAGTGCTGTTTCAAGGAGCAATGTTATCAGTTCAGGATGTGTAGCACCACCGGCATCCTGTGGTTTCATTATTTCCAGTGACAACAGTTCTGGAAAGCACACTCCTATGTTCCCCTAGCGCACAAATTTGTTTACATAAAAAAAAAGAAAGAAAAAAAAACTCCTAGGATCTATTTACAGTATATGTAACTATTCCACCCCAATACAACTAAATCAGTAACATAATTTCCACAATTCCTACAGAAAGAAATTTTAACTGCAGCATGAAAATACACCACTTTTTTTTATGTTTTATACTGTATCTGGGAAACTTCGACTGAAAATTATAAAAATGGTGTAACACGTCCAATGGATTATTGTTTGAAACGCATTAAGTCTCAAATGGATGCTTATCCACGCATGATCTTTTTTGGTGGTTCTCTTAGCGAATGCAAAGGTTTACAATGTAGAGTGAAAACATACGTAGAGTGCTGATTGGGCCATGCAGTAACGATATCTCGAGGCAAACATGCTTTGTTATGCCTACAATCATAATCCGTTAACGTGTGCAATACAGAGGACGTGTTTATATCAGTACAGCCGATGTTTATGCCTATCTGTTCTGTTTACTGTTTCATGAAATACTTTCTGAATTCATTGAACCACTCTTGACTGTAAGTATATTGTGCGAGTACAGAATCAATTGCTTCATGTATATGTAAAGCTATCAAAACCGTATCTGCTGCAGTTGGCCACAACGTTTTACACTAGAACTGTTAACATTTATTCTATGGCAGGCTAGGAGTTCTTCTCTGTTACAAGCACAGGCTGCACTGCATTCTCCATCAACCGACGATGCGTCAATTGTTAGTAATTTATTAAATATTCTTCACCTTTAAAACTGTTTTACAAAAAGTATTTTATTTGCCTATCCTGATGTAAATGTTACCATTATAGGATGAAAATAATTTTTGGGATAGTATTTCAAATATTGTAAATTTTAAGTCTACTGATAACTTTCAATTGGTGCATGCCCTGTTTATGTATATCAACATCCAGCTATTGTTTTGCCTACAATAATGTGATACACTGTATTTGCCACATGTGCAGAAGCCTATTTATTATCCCTCTACATTATATTCAGTCTACGGTTTATAATGCACAACACATTCATGTCCTCTATGACTTTCAGCTGCTTTGCTTGTGCATGCCCTGCCAACTCAATAAGCAGTAGTGGGTATAGCAAGTTAATTCGTGGCACCACCACGTAATCGCTAGCGGGAGTGAGCTAGAGTGAGACAGTAGAAGTGTATAAATTTATTTAGCATTTGAGTTTTGCACTGGTCGTCACTTTTGTTGTGAAGTGGAGTAAAGAATGATTATGTTGTGTTTTAATTTTAAAGTTTACATGTAAGTGCAGGTCAAACCCAATTTCACTGTTTCCTGATCAGGCAAACAGTAAAAACTATCCTGATACGAAGAAAACTTACAGGTAGTAGAAACAGAGAGCTACAACAAGAAACTTGGTGTGATTACAGAGAAGAGTTTATTAAAAAGTTAGGTATTTGATAGACCAAAATTTTTAAAGCTTCTTGTTGAAATATACAAACACTTCTCTGTGCAAATAAAAATGTTTTCAAAGTTGCTCTGTTTTTCAACTTTCGTTGCTGTGATTTAGGTTAGGTTTTGTCATATGAAATTTGAACAGAAAATAGAGACTCTGACTTGCATTTTCCAGCCTACATGTAAACTATGAAATCAAAAATGATTTATTTGGGACAAGTACCAATAATAAGTCAAAAATAAGACAATGGTTTGATACAAATAAAAAAATTATTAGGTATTCAGATGTACATCCACACTAGTAACTACAGTGTAAAAACATTCAGCAGAATAGAATAAATGACAACTGAAAATGCACAACTGATGTACATATTAATGATATAGATAAAAGAGTTTTAAGTATTGTAATCAGTCAAAGAAAATTGATACTATCGATTAGTTTCTGCCACAGCCATGACAGCATTGCTGTCGCTGTTCCCATTTTAGACTATTCACTTGACCCTCTAACCCCTTATTTATTCTATGGCTTGAGGTTAAATGAAAGACAAACTCAATCTGTGTGTAAAGAAAGAATCTAAGCGTTTATTTACAATGTATGTTTTGGCAAGTTCCAATAATTGATTCTGACTGTATTTCAATAAATATTTGTAATGCTTCCTAATAGCTATTTCCTATGTAGTAGTCACTTTTCATTTAAACACAGCACATTTTCATGTATATAGGGGTTATTTTGACCACTGGTTAAAGTATCCAAAGTAGTCAAAGTTAACTTCATTTTTCACTTTATGTTGGGTAGTGGCTATATTGTTTTGTAAATATTTCCACAGGAAGATTGTGGCAAGAAAGCCTATTATGCTACCAACAAACAGAAGATACAACAGCACTTCGAAGGATGTACTCAATGCAGCACTGACTGAAGTCTGATTGGAAAGAGATGTCCACTTACAAATTGTAAAAGGCACACTGTTCAAACACTGCACAAGAAACATCAGCAAAAGGTAGGTAAAACTAGCCCACAATTTTTTTTCTGAACAGAAGGGCAAGGCTTGTGAGGAATATACGATTACAGTCAGCAAATGGGGCTTCCCCTTCGATTTATTAGACTGCTAATATCTTGCAAAAACTTACCTAGACAAAAGTGGAAGTAATATTGGAGCCTTTGGGAGGAATAACTAGCAAGAGATTGAGTGGGCTCATTTGTTTCTTTCAAGAAACCAACCTAACTTCACTTTTAGGCATTGTCAAAATATCAAGCATCAGAAGGCAGCTCTGATTCCAGAGGACAGTAAGGATTACTTTGACAATATAAAAACTCCCATTTTAGGTAAAAGCAGCGATTAATTTGCTCCACCAGAACACAGTTTCAACTGAAAATAAACTAACCTATGTGATGACCCAGGTGTCAAACACATTTAAAGCATGGAGTTAAGCATGCAGAAAAGATTACGGACAGTAGTATGTATGACAAGTGCATACATTACTTCATTGATGTTTTTTGGATCTGCAGCAGGGTCATTTTGGCTCCCTTATGTAGTTAACAAATTCAAAATTTATGGCAGATTTGTATGGAAGGAGGCTCTAGCAGAACTCACTATAATTAATGTCATTCTGTACGGTTCGATCTAAATACTTTCAATGACTGGTTTTCT
The DNA here is from genome assembly GCA_003012365.1 of Medauroidea extradentata. Taxonomy (NCBI): domain Eukaryota; kingdom Metazoa; phylum Arthropoda; class Insecta; order Phasmatodea; family Phasmatidae; genus Medauroidea; species Medauroidea extradentata. The sequence continues at coordinate 29,518 of PNEQ01051722.1, forward strand.
ATGTTATTTCAGTCACAAGTAAGAAAATACATACTACAAATATAAGCAATTCCAATTTACTAGTAAAATTCCTAAAACAACAAACTAACTTGTCTGGCCTGCAATACTGGATGAAAGTGTGATTGTACAGAATGAACTCTGGAGGATTTAATATCAACTAATCGTGTGTTACTGCAAATCTATACATTGTGGAATTTTTCTTTGTTTTCTAAATTGTAAATATTCGTGTTAATTTTTTTTTTTACTTCTATGTTAATGTTATCTATTAAAGCCTTATGTCTGGATGTCAATATGACGTATGAAGTAACTGATTATTTCTGGTGATTCCATGCTCAACTTTCTTTGTTTGGAGTAAATAAAATGTGAGATATGGCAAATAATATTACACTTTAACTGATACCTACATTGTGCAGCATAACTGACATTATAAAGGTCAATGAAACAACCTGATGAAGATATGTTGACCTGGAATCCTTGAAACTAAGTTGTCTTGAAGAGTGGTCAAAATTGACCACATAAAAAATTTCCTATCAATAAATTACTGAAGATAATGGGAATATAACCATATTCATTAATAATATAATAAACAGCCCCTAATATGCTAAGCTTGGTTTCAGTTTAAAGTAATATGCTTTTGAATAATTTTTGAATTCTTTACAAAATTGGTCAAAGTATCCTTAGATGCAAAAAACTTAACAGGAAACTGTACAGATTACAGTAACGTTCTAAAATCTCTGATTATATTAAAGCACTGCTTAGATAAAAGCTGAAGTAAATTAGGTATGTTCAATAATGTAAAACTTGCTTTTGCACACAAAAATAATATCAGCTATGCTTGTATGAACAGTACACATGGCTACCACTAACGCAAGTTCTTTTTAGAACTTTTAAATGTAATCTTTCTCACCTTACTTGCATCATATAGTTTTAATGCAAACAATCGGAAATTAGAGAACAGTCGCAAACACTATGGCACACATGTTCAACACACACATGTATAACTTGGAAAAATATTATATTTAGGGCCGGTTTCTCAATGTCTGATTAAAGTCTCGGTTACGTGATCCTAAGATTAAATTTAAACTGTTGATTAAGTTGTGATTAAATCTGAAGTGTTTCTCAGCGTACTTTAATCTTATGTTTAGCTAAGTATCGGTTAAGGTAAATGTGGCAACCATGCAATGACGTATCAGCTTATGATTGGTTGCAGTGAAGCTTTTTATTTTTTATTTAGTTGTGCTGGTTAGCAGTGTTTGTATACGTAATGGAAGAAAATAAGCGGCCGTGTGCCGAAAATTTTGTTTCTCTGGAAACAGAAATGCTGATTTTTCTTGCTGAAAAAATACGTCCTTATCAAAGAACACACAAAAAAAAAAACTGATGCCGTAACTTGGAAGCAGAAAGAAGATGCATGGAAGAAAATCGAAGTAACTTAGAATTTAATTCATCTAGGAACCTATATGTTTAACATAACCTACAAAATTATGTAACATTAACATAACCTATAATAGGTATTATAATATACAAAAGTATCTAAAAACATGTAATATAATCTATAAATTTATATTAAGAACTATTCAATCCTGATTCCCTGATCAATGTACGTTTCATTTTTCCCGAAGAAATAAAAATATATATCTGAATACCATTACCCAAGATACGTAATACAACGTACAAATGTGTGTTAACATATCTAACAAAGGTTTGTTTCTAACCAATTTTGCAATATAATGTATGGAAGTATAGAGACGTCATACAAAGGCATGTGACATAACCACCAAATGTTTTCACATAACCTACAATAGAATATTACTTACTCGAACGCACAAAAGTTTATGGGATGTGAATAAAACATGCAATAAACTAGTACACACTTGTCTGTGGTCACTTCCAGCTATCCTTCAATTTTTTCTAGTAGTACTAGAAAAGTACTCAGGCGAAATTTCATAACAAATTCATTGTCATCTATTTACATGTGATGTGGGCATTCCCGGAAAAGTTTTGGTCTGTTTATGAAATCTACTATTTCTTCATCAACATCTTCATACAATAAATTTAAAACATCCGCCATCATAACCTAAAAAATTGTAATTGTTTATATTCTTGTTTGTTTTAAAAGTACTGTTTAACTCTGTAATCAATACCTCTTCTTATGATTAAGATAACCAATGGTTACCGACTGCTAACCCATTGATTAATCTTAATCAGTACTTGAGAAACAGATATTGTTGCTAACCATTGGTTAAATTTTAACCGGAAGATAATCAGAAGAAAATCAGACATTGGGAAACCGGACCTTAGCTATATAACTTGCATTATAGTGTTTAACTGGGTAATTACATTATGTATGTTGGTGTTGCGTAGCATTTATTGCTATTTACTGCATAACAGTGTCTATATATTCACAAACGATTTGTAATAGCTATACGAGTATAGAACAAATCTTCACTGACATATACAAAATAAAACCATTTAAGTTAACTACCCAACAAGCCAATATGTTTAACGAAGGTCACATAATCTGCACACCTAATTACAAACAACCACATACAGTAGTTCCAACTGTACGAAAAAAATTACAGCCCTCTTGAAATGACTAGCGTAATTTGTCTATATATTAACATTACAGAATTACAATTTAAAAAACAGACAAAAATTTATATTTACTTATAGAACTGTACTTAAAAGTATCATAAATACATAGACGGGCTACATATTTTGTCACGGTTGCAGGTTGAGACATTTAGCTGACTGGGCCAGCTTCTTTAAGTGGTAAATTTAAATGGTTTTTATGTTTACTCACCTACAAGCACAATTCTTTGTGTAATTTTATATTTCTGTCTGAAATTTATTGTAATCAGTAGCCTAGCAGCCTATTTCTCACAACTCTCTAAATATTGCAGAAACATATTTATGTAAACTTATCTACCTCACTCTTGTAAATCCTGTATATATATTTAAAACTTAAATAGCCCACAATCAAATTAAATTTATATGTACAGTACTGTATTTCTAAATGTCCATTCTTTATTACATTACAAACATCTGCACCACAACTATAACCTTACAGTGGTCCGAAAATTGAATGAACAAGAACGGTTAATATAGCAACCGGAAAAAACACCAATCGCAACTACATATTAGCTATTATTACAAAACAAAAGAAGCATGACACAAGCAAACAAACTATCAGGGCAAACCGAGAACACAACACAAGATACTGTATTAAAAGTTCTTTAAGCCGTATGCATTCGCTTAAGTCCAGTAATAGCTAATTTCATTTATGTAAACACAATATTATTTTTACTGCACTATACGTTAGTTTCTACAGAACACCAAAGAAATAGTTTACAAAAAGGTGACTCAATACCTCAATACCTACCACTGTCAATAACAGCTTGGAAAAAGGCGAACTACATTTCAAATAGCATTAGTTATTTTACGAAAACACTTTCCAGCATAGGAATTACATTTAATATCTTGATACACCTAAACTAAATGTGCGTAATCCATAATTTTTTTTTAAATTTAGAAAAAAAAAATAACTGGAGCAACAGAACCAAATGCCCTTTTGAATGCATAGCCTGCAATTACATGCCAAACAGACTAACCCTGAGATGTGCAAACTATGCATCCTGCTCTTGAAGGAAGAATAGTGGGGATTAACTCTTATTAAGCTAGCACTACATAACCCCTGCGGGTGTATTATGACCTCGCGTCGCTAGCTTGCGACTGCACGCAACTTTGCGATGCATCGTGGTTTAGATAGCGAATTTGTGATCATGAGTATCATAACCGTCCTCGTTTGCGAGTGTCGCTATCTTTTGCGAATACGCAAAAACTTCGCGACAACGCACTCTCAGTGACTGCAGTTGGCCATGTTTCTGTGGATAAATTCCATTCTCGATGGTAGTGCCACCTAGCCTAACTATTATGTAACAGTTTATATATGCTCCGCTAGATGTCAGTAAGAATCCCATTACAAAACGTAAGCTATTTTAGCGATGCTGTATACAAGGGAAGTACTGCCGTAAGACATTTTTGAAAGTGATATACATTGAAAAAAATTTCTAAGGATCATTCTTCCAACGTAATGTTGATCTTCGTGAGAACACGGAAATATACACATGTACAAACGAAATAAATAAAAATAGGTCTTAGTACCAAATGAAAATTAATGCTTCCACAAATAATGTGTATATAATATATGCCTTTATTGATGTTGAGAAATTGTTCTAGAATGTGTGGTTTTTCTGTATTACAATTTAGTGTTTATGTTTGCGACACAAGTTAAGAGACGGCGTAGTTATTACATTTGAAAGACTCGTTTTTCACCGAAGTATTATGTCCCCATAAAAGTTAGTGAATATTCGCTTGAAAATCATGCGTTAAAGTAAATTATTTATATTGCAAAAAAAATTGTTATTATAAAATACTACTTGTTATGTCTGCTAATTGTCTCGTAAGTTAATCGTGGCGGGAAGAACAACTGCACGGAAAAAATTTAATGTATTAATTGTAAACGTATAAGTAAAGTTACAGTACATATAACTATAATTTACTGAATAAATGGAGGGGGTTGATTAATTAAAAAGTAAAAAAAAAAAAATTAAAATTTGGCAGACGTTGGGATCGATCCTACGCCCAAAAATGTAACGTGGTTAGCAAGTCAACGACGCTAACCAATAATCCAATACGACACTACAGATACTGTATCTGTAAATTTATAACTATACAAGATTTCCGTTTTAGTAATACTTTTAGTATAAGTGACGCCGTAATAAAGACTTTATTGATAGTTTTGTAGTTTCATATTTTTAAAATGTGAATTGTCAAACAATACAGCTAATTCGAATGGTCATATCAGTTCGAAATCTACATTTATTTTACAGAAGTCGTGTAGTTTTTTAAATAATCTGCAGTTTTATTCATAAAACTGATTTGTGAAGCGTACATATTTATGTAACATACGTATCGGACTGTTTCTACGCCAATTAATTTAATTACAGTTGTTTAAATATGTGAGGTTACGGCAACTCAAGGAAAATGTCCGCCATTTTATATTAGAAATTCAGTTTGCGAGTCGCAGCGAGCCCTCGAGACGACGTGCTGGTTTGCGACGGACTTTGTGAAGGCTTTGCGATATGTGTGCGTCACGTGGACAGTTCGCAGTCGCAAGTAGGGAGAGTTGTAATCGCTTTCATCGCAAAGTCATGTTTAGCATGGCTAGCGATCGCAAAACTGCTTTGCGACGCGGTCATAATAGACCCGCTGGGGGCAGATTAAATATCGCCACCTTCTATTTGCACCGACGCAGTGTAACGCAAGTGCATAGCAAGTTAAACGGGTCCTCTATGGCATTACATGAGTAAATAATTCCAAGACCGCGCAAGCAGATGCAACGCAGGTGCAAATTTTGCATTGCACCCATAAAAAGTGACATTTAATCGTTCCCCTGGACTGCTTACAATTTAAAGCACCACCAAATACCAAGAACTAGATACCAATACACCCAATGGGCAAGTACAGCCATTCATATAACTGATTGTCCTATCAGTTAACATCTAATGGCCTGGGTACAACACAAAGAAATAAACTGCAATGCATGAAGACATTTTGGGTGCACACCACTGATGCCAATACAAATAGTTACATTTACTTTTGAACCTCCTCTCTAGAGTAGAGTGAACCAAGTACAAAACATGCAATGAACTTTATTAAAGTATTAATTTTAAGATGATCAACATAAGACAAATGAATTGGCCAAGGATACATCACACTGTCAAATTGTATCTGTACTAATGTACGTTTCAACCACTGTAAAATTGACTATCAAATGTTAGACACTGAAGCATTCATTAGAGGGTAACATAGTGGGATGTCAATAAGCTCCTGAGTATGTGCATTAAGAGAGAATTACAGCATCCAAGTACAGTAATTTGGAACAAAATATATGATGATATATACATATGTTTAAAATCTTGAAGAAGTGCTCATCAAAATTTTAAACAGTGCACAACAGAGAATACAAAGAATAAATTAAGCCAAAACATGTTCCAGCCAACAAAAAATTTGTCAGTGCATTTGTACAAACACTTCAGTTGCAGTTTGCAAGTTTTATTACCCCTTTTCTCGTTTTCTTGGTGTTACTGACTTATGTAAAATGTATTCTACAACATCTGAAATGTAAGCAGCAATGCAAGTTGTAATGCCCGCTGAAAACAGTAACAAAGATCAAATTATACTTTACCTCAGTAAAACTGAAAAATGTGTACACACAGTTAACTATGACCACCCTATCATTTACAGATGCATGGCTTGTATGTAATTGTAACAAAGGAAAAGACCAAAAATTTGATAATGCATGTCACACATTGATATAATATTGCATACATAGTCCAACAACACTGAATTCAATGATTAGTAGTCTAGATAAAATTTAATTTAGGTATAATTTCTACATTAATATGTTTCGGATGTGCTGTATTGAATCTGCCTTACAACCAGAGGTACAATAAAATGTATTTATCAACAAAGTTTTATAATCTCATCAGTTAACCACTGTGTATTTACAAAACAAAAATTCCTTACATAAAAAACATAACTTTAAACACAAATTTAATTATCACTAGTGTGTATACAAGTAAAAGAACAAACAATTTTATTTCTAAATGGAAAAAAATTATGAGCATTTCACTAGCACACACGGACAATAAATGTACAGCAAAAACTAATCTTGGCACAAATTCTACACAACAGAAATTGTAACTAGAAGTTGGATGATCCAAAATGCATGTGCTCTTCAAAGAGGAATAACCATCATAGGGCCAACAACACCAGGCTGTCATGCAGAGCATCGGACTGGCGTGGGGTCAGTACGCGTGTTGGTCATACTCGAGAACTAATCGCTTGATATGAGATAACTTCTCATGCAGGTATTTGAACCTGCCAGTAGCCTCTTGGTACGCTTTATCCTGCTTCTTCTCATGATATTCTCTCACTATTTGAGACTTGATAGCCTGCAAAAACCATAAACACAGTCTCATTCCGAGTCTTAAATAAAATACCTCAATGCAAACATATTAAATCACCACCTTGGACCAAGATTCCGAATTTTGTTTCAGCCATATACAAATCCAGACATTCTTTTGCGAGATGCCAAAGACGTTGAGCCTAAATTACCCTCTATTTAATTCTACAACAAATATTATTTCATTAAAAACTAAATAAATGGATTTAGCACAATTTGCAGCACTACTAGCAAAAGCAGGTACATGCCATCACAATTATTGTAAAGACCGACAGAACGAGACTAACATTTCATGATGTCAAGCTGCTGTAAGGATTCCTCATCCTGCAGCAATTTTGTATGACCACCACCTAAGAATGCACCGAGGTCGACTCTTGCTCGGTCACCACTTGGCCCATCACTTCTACGTGCAGGACACTGAACCAATGTCTTGTAAACTACTTGCTTGAACATGTCTTTAACAGGTAATTCTAAACTTTTAGGGCATGCTAATAAAAATTAAGGTTTCATGTGTGCCTGAAGATAACAGTAATGTTTCTGTAATGAAAATTTGTCAGGTACTACACTAATTCTGAAAATGCATATATTTCAGCAGATTTTCAAACCAGAAAAATAAAAATCCATTCAGGTACAATGAAAGCTCAAAGTTTTTTAAAGTGACGTAAAGTTAACTTAAATCTTTCATATTTATACCTCACTGCACAAAATCAAACTGTTTATTAACAAAATGTTTTCTGTTAAATCTCTGCAACACACTTCATCCGTCAGCCAAGCAGAGCAGTAAATGTCCTGTTTTGTAGCCCTAGTATAGCTCAATTTTCACAGAGACAACATTGTAACTGGGTTTATCCTCCGCAATTGACTCTGTTAAACTAATTAACCTTCCCCTCTACACAATATTTCTAGACTCATTGAATATTGAAGTAACTACTGTATTCCCATCACAAGATGAATAATGAGTGAGGAACCTGAAATATTTAAGTTTTGTTTTGGGAAAAAATAGAATTTAATCATAACTTTCACAATTTTCCCTAGACTTACGACACTTACATAGGGTGCCGAACCAATAATAAAGTAACTAAATGCAGGCCCACAGCGAGTAGCCAATAAACTCATGTTGTCTGCTTTAGTAAACTGACATTTTTGGAGGCTAGTCTACAAGCCAACAAACACGCACATTTTTTCTGCTACGAAGAGCACTTGTTTTACTCATTTCTGCACTTCTTGAAGTGAACTTCTAAAAAAGACACACAACCTGTACATAGTAACAAAAACTTGGCATTGCCTCCAATTCACACGAACAATGTGTTACCTTAATTGTAAAACCTCATAATTCCAGTTTTTGAAGATTGGACATTTTCGCCCTTCTAAACCATCGTAATAAAGTATTCTAAAAGAAATACAGTAAAAAACATACTAGTACACATGAATTTCATTTATAATAATGTTATACAAAATTATGTATTTTTCTTGGTGTGACGGAAATATTATAATTTTTCTCTCCTTTCAAAAATTGATGTAAAATGTAGTTTGGAGGTTTTAAATGACTAATCATTAGATGGAATGACCAATTAAGACATTTCTCTTGCACAATACTGTATCATGTTGAGGGGAGTAATACCGGTATCTCAATACAAATTTTGCTCTGATGTTATGGCATAACTTTAGCAGAAACACATTGAACTAGAGTTCTGAAACTGGGCTGCAAGTAACGAGTGAACAATCCCCTCATAACAACAAATGGATGCACAAATACACGCACAAACTAAGAAACACTAAGAAACACACACAAAATCATATGAAACAACTGCCATATTGAACTTCATTACAGATTAGAGAGGATTCTGAAACAATGAAAATAAGAAAAAGTTAGAATATATGTATCACAAAAAGAACACAACATCAATGTTTTCTTTTTACTTTCTCTCAATCATCACTCTGCCTTGCTTTCTGTCCTGTTAAGATCTGCAAAGATTTCAAATTCTATTGATGACACACAAGTATAGCAGTATTGGTAGTCCCATCCGTAGTTACAATATTTATTCTAAAAAATGATGTATTTTTTTTCACACTCACAAAAATTTTAATACAAAAATAAAGTTGTTTCTATTGCACATTTTGTTAAAATGGCTTTAATATTACCTTAAATTAGTATTTTTCCAAAATGAAATTTAACTAATGTAATTGTCACTATGCTGGCATGTAACCTAATCCTTTTTTTCACTCACTCTCCAAATTATTAAGGGAATGTCTACAAGCATGACTGAAATAATTAAACTTTGTGATGCACAAGGATTCAAAAAATGTTCGATAAAAGTACACAAAAGATAAGGATAACACAATGTGGCTTAGAATTACTTTGCTTCAAGACGACGATCTTTACAATAACACAGGACATGACATCCATAATTAGAGGCGTGACATCACGAGGAGTGGAACCAGTGCCTATACCTAATATTTGCAAACTCCAAACAGCAGACAAACCTACTATTTAGTCAGAAACAAATACAACAAGCTACATCATGCTGCAGTTAATCATACTTGGATAACACACTGGTGTCATACCATAAATGGGGTTCACACCGGAATCCACAATTCGTCCAATCTCTGCTGTGAAGGCCAGATTTTGACTGACGGATGTTAAGCAGACCAACCAACTTTATCTGTGTGCTACAGGATTGTCCTTGAAATAAGTGCAGATATTTTGATGAATGATGGGGGATGTTCATTTGAGTGTTGATACAATAAAGGTCAACTGAAAAATGCATCCTTACACTTACATTTTCCTACAACTTCAAAAATAACTGCTGTTGGTTATGGAGCACATAACATAAATTACCTGACATACCATGGAAGATTGTGTTTTGGGTATTTATTGACAGTGTAAATATAAATTTCTGAAAATTTTCATTACATCACATTACTCCTAATCACATCACCAATCAACGAAAATACCCTAACTCATTTTAAGGACATCCGGTAGAAAGTTAATTGCAGTGAATACTACTATCAGGTAATAAGTTACCTTATTGAAACAGTTCAATGTTATATATTTTTAGGCTGAAGTAGGTTATGTGGATAAATTGTTATTTTGTTGGTTTTAATTTGTTGACAAAAGAATTTTTTTAGGATTCATTTATTGAGTTATTTATTATATTTAAAGTTAAGTTATGCCCTGCTGGATGCAGATTTGAATTTTTTTTAACACAGATACTGGATTTGTGTTAGAGGTTTGTTAGAGACGGGTGGAGATCCATGGAAAAGTCTGTAAGATTAATGCCATATTTGGTGATGCTCTGAACTTGATGCCTGATTGGGCAAAGTCACCGCTGTGATCATAGATAGGGTCACCACGCTGGCAATCATCTTTGCGCCAGAAAATAATAAAATTCAAATGTGCTAGGGCATATGGACCTAACATCAAAACTAGTAGACTTCAGACATGTCGCCAGATCATGCTAACCTAGATTTTTATAATATTGTCACGACTAAATTTCAGTGATTTATTATTTTGGAGTTTTTCTTCTCATCTATACTCAAAATAGGTGCTAAAGTTATTTTGGTTTATAATTTTAAAGCGTATTCAGTCTTCGGGAAGTCACTTCTTTACATTTAGGATCGTGGATGTCTAGAGCGTTTTGTTACAGTCTCTCAGGTTAAGTTTTTTTTTGTTCACTGTTCCTGGAAGCCTGCAGAGGTTGTCATCACTGCAGCGCTTGTAAATTCCTTTGTGGGCAGAGTCCCGGTTGTGCGTGCAGGGAGATGGCCTTGTGTTAGGTTGTTGGCAGGTGAGGAGTGAGGTGAGGGATGTAGCCATCTCACCAGACGGTTATGCGCTATGGTTCCTTCTGGTACCTTTGGCGTGCGGCGGCCTTCCCAAGGCACTGGACGCCTGTCAACACTCCCCAGCTCCCCTATCCCACATTAACATCTGTAGTAGGGCAGACGCACAGGCAGGAGTACAGTAGAACAGCACATTTCTGTCAATCCACTCCAGGACAGTCCCCCCCCCCCTCTTGTGACGTCAAACATCGCTGACTAGTGAATGCCCTGTTGGGACAAACAGAGAGCGAGAGTAAATGTGGTGCCAGTCTGGAATGATCAGTGCTGATAATTCCAGTGGGCAAATCATCGAAGGTGCTAGAAGGCGCGACCAAGTGTTATAAATACCTACCACGACCATGTGTTGGTGAGCTATTTTTTGATTGGGACTTGTTGTTGGAGCTTTTTAGTTTTCGCGAGCTTTTGAGCTTTAGGACTTCAGCGAGCATGGCGATGCCCCAGTGGACTAGGTGCAAGCCTAAGTGCTTGTGGTGCCAAATGGTAGTTTCGACTTTATTAAATTTATTTTTAATTAATTAGTATTTAAAATTAGTAGTATGTGAAACGTTTTGCCAATTACTAGAGAAGACAGCAAGTAGCTCTGAGCATTGCTGAGTCTTCACTAGACAGAAACATTAAAACCACAAGTATTCTTTTTATTATTACTATATCTACTATTAATTTTTCTAGTATTCGCGATTTGGTTTTTATTATAAGTATAAGTAACAGTCGTGGATTCCTTTACGTAAGTATTTTCTGTTGACCAGTATGATAGTAGTCTATTTCATGTCTCATTACTCAATGTCCTTAAACTGAATTTCTTTATTGTAATTATCAGACGCTACTACTTTGTGAATAACTTCAAATCAGATCTTATAATGTAATACCTTTTCATCACTTATTAACGTCTTTTTGTAAATTCACGCTTATACAATCATTTTCCAAAATTGTACATTTATTTTTGAATACCAATAATGTTATATTTATTTTTGTATAATGTTATTTTATTCTTTTGTAATAAACTCCCATTATTTGAATTCATTCATTTATTTCAGTATTTGATCAATCAGTAGCCCCTTGAAAATTAATGGATAAATTAATGGATAAATTAATTAAATTACCTAACCTTAGACTTACCAGGAGATGTCTCAATAGTTGGTTGTGTACAACAAGGAATACATTAAGCACATCACAAGATAGGAGACACTACCTGTAGGGGTCGTCATAGTCTGTGTTCGAACCACAGTTTCCTCTCACGCACAATTTGCCAAGCTGTTTCATTTCTTTATTTCAGTAAGGGTGTTTATTCCAGTACTCCACCAAGCATTAGTCTTTTATCTCACAGTACGCTACAAGGTGGAAGTCTTTGGCTTAATGCACAAGGAGCTACATATTTATTTCACGCAAAGTTCTGAAAATTTATTAGAGTTAATTTTGTGTTCTTTATGGTATAGCATTATGGTTTCCTTTTCCACCTCGTAGTCTTAGCAGTATTCAACCATACACATCCCCCATCTTTACAACATTCAACATTTGTTATTTCTCATTTCATTTACAGTAAATTATAATATTTACTCTACTATGCCTCACCTCCTGACAGATTTATGGCTAGAGTCGCCGGGCAATAGTACTTCGGCAGCGGCCCAGCCTTGTTACGGACGTGTTTGACATAACATTCTGTCCGACTACATTTGCTATCGTTTAAATTTTATTTTATTTATTTTACCACGCCCAGCCTCGTGACAATATTGCACTTAAAAGTTATACATCAATGCTAAAAGAGGTAGTGTGTTTCAGACACACATTCCCTCTCAATCAAGCTTTAAGGAAGGAACATTTTAATGTGTATGAGCATGCAGCTGCATCATTAATCTCTATCCTCACAATCTTTTTCCTCTTAAATTTTGGCTGCAAGGTACAAGAGTAAAAGAATAGCTAAGTTGATTTTCTGCATGACATTACACCATCAAATAAGTAAGTCCAAATGAAAAATAGGTATCTTAGAATTTTGTGTATAACAATATAACATCTCATGGCTGCCATACTGACATAGAAAGCAAAGTACGTGTTTTAAAAAAATTAACAATGATTAGTGTCCACAATCGTGCAATTTACCATGGGAAAGTTAACGACTTTGTACAGCCCTATGGTGACTTGAGTTGACGCAACACAAGGAGTGATAAGGAACACTTGGTGCTCTAAGTTGTTAAAATATAGCTTCTTGCTGGCCAGGAAAAGGGCAGACTTTCTACACAGCGAGACATATCCCAGGTGTCAGGAATAGTAATGCATTTTGTATGCTACTCTCAGCCCAGGTACGTCGTGGAAAGCCGTGGATCCATTACAGATGATACAAAGGGATTGGTCAGAAATTCAAGTATGTACTGTACATATTATTTATACAGTTGAATTTTTTTTTACATATAAATACATAATGTGCACAGTATTTAAATCATTTATAAAAAAGTGAGGTGCAAATGCATTTGGTTTATTTCATAGTCTTGTACAGCTTGTTATTCCTTTCCTGACCAGCCAATATGGCCAAAACAGCACACTTGATACAATCATTTAGATTTAGAGGTTTTATCTCGACTTCAGTTGTTCACATTCTTCAAAAGCATCAATCTGGAGTCCACCCAATTTTCTTTGAAAATCTTGTTGTAATAGAAAGAGTATTTTATTTTATAACCACAATACTTCATTATGAACATTGCATTCGTCTTCTTTATGTCCAACTGTGCATAAATAAATTTAATTTCTTAATGTTGTCTGGCTTACCTTGACAGAAAACCAAGATCAAGTGGTCCTTGATGATTCAAAATTCACCACCAGGTGCTCCAACTTCTACTGTCATGCTACTCCTGCACAAAGTGATTTTTCCAAGAAGTAACAATGTTTGTAGTCTCTGTACCCTTGTTGCAGGTAACAGTGAAACCTCAAGAATGCTAAGTGGTATAGAATTGTATGAGAACACGAATATATATTTTAATGCTGAATGTGTTATTTACACATAAAACAGTGTCGTATAAAATTCACCGATACAAAGAAGAATTGGCTGTGACTGTATTTGTATTTTAGTGATAAACATCCTGAAATTTTTTTAAAAATTCTTTCTAGAGTTTCACCAACTTCACCACAGTATTACAATCAGCAAAAATGTAGATCCTGTTAGGTTTTCCTTGTCTCCCAAGTAACTGAATGAATGATTTCTTCCATACATTCACTCTTATGTTCTTTAATTCAACAAAATTCAAAAGACGTGGACCTCCTTCCAGACTCACCATTTAACTTGGTTTGCAGTTTTTAACCAGCACAGTCACAAAGGCACATCTAAAATGAACAGAAAAATTTCATTACATAAGGAGTGGTACACATATTAAACTTATTATTTAATATTGATTGATAAGGAAAGACTAAGGCCTGCTAGAAAACTAATTACATATTAAAATTTAAGGTACACAAGTACTTACAGAGTACCACGGAGCTTGATAGTTACACACATAAAAAAATGGCACACAATCCATGTGAGTGTAATTTGCAACGTTTCGCCAAACAAGTTGGCTTCTTTGGATGAAAAATAGGAGAGTACTGTAAGATGGTGGTCATGTTAACCGAACAGCCAGGAGACGAATTAGAGTAGGCAGCAAAATTGAAAATAGGAAAATGAGTTGTGGTTTGCAAAAGTTGAGGCCACGTGGTTGTCAGGATTTTGATATGTATTGGTGGCTAGGATTGCATTGCCTTAATTCTTCATCACTGTTGGATCGTGAAAAGACAGTCACTATTCTGGTAGTGAAGCAGGAGTCAACGTCTAGATAATAGGATGCTGCATGAGCTGCAACTGGCTTGTTCAATGAGTCAACATTTGTGCCAGCTGGAGCCTCTTTGGTGACTGCCCTGTGGCCATTCCTCCTCTGTCTGAGGTGTTGGTGGTGAGGCCACTGTAATTTGTTGTGCAGTGTTTACACTGCATCTGGTAAATTAGGTTTTCTGTGACAAAGTTGTAGCTACAGTGGATAGGGTAAGTTTGGTACGCAAGTCAGCTATTAAAAGTGGATGACTGATGTATGGCACATGCTGCAGCGTGGAATATTGCATGGATGTGATTCCTTGGCAATGGTAGGTGTCTTGACTGTTTCACTGGGTGGTAGCTTAGGATGAACTAGTTGGATTTTGGAGGACGTTTGAAGACCAGTCTAGGAGTTTTGGAGAATAGATTCTGGGTGAGCAGTAAAGATGATAAAATTTTGTGTCCAGAGTTGAGGATGGTTTTAAGTTTGCCTAAGCCTTCATGATATGGTACCACTACAGCAGGGACGGCCAATCTTTCTTGTGCTATGGCCAAAAAATTTAACCAAATCATGTCATTGCCCACAGTAAATAACTTTCACATTTACTACTTTTTATGAACTCCACATTTACATAAATTCATTAATTATAACTGAGTTATTTTATAAAATATTTACTTGCAGTATAATCTCAATTCATTATCCTCTTGACGTTTGAACAAGTATTTCTGCACAGCATTTATAGAAGAAGCGATGCCAAATATGAAATTAATTAAATACTTTTATTGCCAGTGTAAATAACTTACAATGATGCAGAATTAAGGCAACGGGAACTAATCCACCAATACATAACAAACTCCAGACAACCACAGGGCTTCAACCTTCAATAACCACACCTCATTTTGCTTTTTTCAATGCTGCCGCCTACTCTAGTTTACCTCCTGGCCGTTAGGTTAACCAATTACCGTCCATCTTACAGTACTCACTTACCTCACATCTAAGGAAGCCAACTTGTTTGGCGATATGTCACGAATTACACTCTGCATTACGTGTCACTCTTTTGTGAGTATAACTATCAAGCTCCATGGTATTCTGTAGGTACTTGTGAATCTTAAATTTTAATATGTAATTGTATCTTAATACATTACTTTTCAATTAAAACTTACCAAAAATACCATACGTTTTACCTAATTTTACCAGTATAAATGCACTATTTTTACAAGAGTTGTATCAGCAAGTTATACAAAACCTTAAAAAAATATAGAGAAAAAGGTTACCTGCATGACGCTATAGAAGTTTTCAGTTTCACTATATTGTGTTCCCCTTGTGGTTAATGTACTACTTTCCTTGCAGTCTAATTCTTTTAATTTTTACAATTATATTCATCCACATTTTGCACATATTTACATTTCTTGTTACAGTTAGATGCAAGTTCCCACAAAATTCAGATCACTCTCCTCTTCACGAAATTTCTACATAGAAAAACAAATAAGCAACAAGTGATACTACAAACAAAACTAAACAAATGAGTACCAAATTACTGAATTTAAAAAAAAAATCAGAAGCGAACTATTTGTCAGTCCGTTTGATGTAAAACTCTTAGCTCTGATTGGCTAGAGACTGTCTGCCATTATGTTAGTGACTTGAAATGTGAATGGTACTTATTATAGAACATAAGGTATTTATTTTTGAAAATCTTTGTGTTTAGTTTTAAATCTGTACCCAAGCTAAGATAGAAATTAAATGTGCACTTTAAAATAAAAATGATTGTGATTTGGTGAGCAAATGTGATTTACTATTATAGAATAATGACAATAGTTTGCAGACTTTGCAGACATAAAAAACAGAATGTAAATACACTGAACTTACCTTTCTGGAGCCAACAGAAATGTAAACAAGCATCTCTTCTCATCCTGTCTCCTAGTATTTATGAATTAATTTCTCAGGCTATCTTGCATGTTTAAAGTTTCTTCATTATAAAATACAATCACTATATACATGAGCGTAATCAGAGCAAATAAAGATACTCTATAGAGTTGCACTATAGCAAACTCAATGGTATCAACCACCTAAATTACAAAATAATGTAATCTCTAAATACCTATATGAACGCTTTACTGACATATCAAGCTACAGTACAAAACACAAGATATAGAAACGTGAAAATTTTTGTCTCACTTTCCCTCAGGACACAGGCAGAAACTAAAAAGAGAATTTATGAAATTTGACCCCAAAGGGGGTGAAAAGGAGTAAAATGGGTTTTTGATCAATCATCAATATACAGTAGCTCGAAGCTGACAGGCTATCGTCATGATCTTCACTTTATTAGGACCCTCATACAAATGCATACTATGCATAAGGATTTTCGAAATTGGTCACTTAAGGCGTGAAAATACATTAAATGTGTTTTCGAATTATCCTATATATCTAGCAAACTCTTCCAGACAAAGTTGATTTTTATTTTAAATTATTAATGACATGCCTGAAAATTAATTTAAGAATTTTTTTTAAATTCAGCCCCTAACAGGTGCAAAGGGGTGACATAAGTATCTTATTAATCATCTATATAGATAGAACCCAACAGACTATTGTCATAATTTTCACTTCAATTAGCATGTCCGAGATATGATTAAGACACTTTTTAATATTCGATCCTTTATGGGATGAAAAGACATTAACTATCCCCAGATTTATCAAACCAGTTGAGCTATCTAAGTGTTCTTTGCTTTAGTATAATATGTAAATATGACAAACACATAGGCTTTTTTCCCAAATTCAAAACAAAACAAGATAAAAAGTGTTTTGGAATCAAAATCAATAAATATCAAACTAACTTAACTTATTGATATTGACGAGATTTTTGCTTTAGAATGGTGCTTAATAACCTGAAAAATTATTTCATAACTTTATGAAATTTGACAGCTAAATAGGTGAAGTGTGGTGAAAAGAAAGGAAAGGTTTTTTCCACTGATCGTCAATTTACCACGTACCTGAAAGTCTATCACTATGGTTTTCACTTCAATGGGACATACACAAAAGAATTTTAAATGTGAATCAAGAGTTTTTCGAAATTTAATTCCTAAGGGGTGAAGAATACGTAAATAACTGTAAATATAATTCAGGATTCTTCTAAATTCAGCGTTTTAAGGCTGTGAATAGCAGAAATGTGTTTTTTTATGCATCATTTAATAAGTTATCATCCAACCAGTTATAGTTTTTCTCCTTTCAACTGGATATTTATACACATGTCTAAGTGTGATTTAAAGATTTTTCTAAATTTTACCAGTAAACAGTTGAGAAAGCATAAAATATGTTTTTAAATAGCACATGATATCTGTCTTAACAATTCAAAATTCAAGGTGATATTTGCCACGCAAATACTCTTAAATAAATATGAACCTAGAATGGTTTTTTCTACTGGATAAAATAAATCAGTTACAACAGGGAAAAAATGGTAACACATTCAAAGCAGACAATCCATAAAACAAGTACAGTACTGTACACATGACAACTGAGAAATAATTATATGGAATTACTTTTGCAATTGTATTGATACATAATTTGGTACAATCTCTTCGAACACGAGTCTGTATAAATTAGCAAAAATGTTATTTTTTTTTATAAAATGACTACTGCAGACAATCTGATATATCAAAAGTGTAACATGTGGGCAAAGCCACTAGCAGATTGCAAGTAAAATCATACACTGCCCAGAAAAGACAGCAATAACCAACTAACGTAAATCATTGCTAACAGCTATGCCCAAGTTTGCTTGTTTAATTGGTGACCAATTAATATGTAGGCCTATACTGTACGAGGATGCAACATGATATGACACTGCCCAGGCCCGGATCTAGTGGGGGGGGGGGGGGGG